>JAVJIX010000295.1:220000-342500 GCA_036785185.1 Paratrypauchen microcephalus | reverse complement strand
AAAGAACAGACATGATAAACACAAATGAACTACACATCTAGGTTTGTGCAGTTGGAGTGATTTAAGTCTGTGGAAGCCTGTGGACCATGGTACAAAATGTAAGTTAATAAATAATGTGATCTGAATAGTACTGGCTACAGTTGTCCTTGTTTGTGCTCAACATGACTGGACAGTGAAGATTGAAATTTTGAAGTGCTGAATGCTCATAAATAACAATTCCTTGTTATATTAATGTTCACAAAGTATTTCACTGCTCAAATGTGTAACCAGCAGACGTTTTTATGTTTTAGGATAGACCAATGATTCTCAAAATATATTTAATTTGAATTTTACTTGTCAGAACTTAGATTTAGCCCACTTTGTATTTTACTTTCAATTTTAATTTGTAAGTGTTTATCCTGATCAAGTTTTATGTTCGTCTCTATTCATTTACCATTTCCTACATATAGATTTATCCTGGTTTATATCTGAATTTGTACAAATTTTGACCTTAGTTTGAGAATCATTGGTACTTTCCACCCCCTGTATTTTTATTGCCATCTAAACAGAAAAGTAACAAAATCATTCATCATTTTCAATAATCATTAACACATTATTTTTTCTCTTAATTACAATATTTTACATGCCTGATTTAAAATAGTTTAGTGTGCATCATAAAATGCGTTTTGGGGGCCATTATAGTGAACAGGACTTCCCATGATCCTTTTGGTCTAGTGATGTCAGGCTGGATCTTCCTATTGACACACTAAATTAACCCACTATATAATAATGATAACCGGATTGTTCAGTGTGTTCAGTCACTATCACTGGTCTCACTGCTAGGGTCGCCCTGCACCTTGCTGCGATGTTGCATAGCTCGATGGTACGCCACTTGCACAGACTTGCGAATGTTGGATTTTCGGCCCTCCAGCATCTTCTCTTTGTCCAGGTCTTGATCCACTCCGAGTGGTACAAGTTTGGAGCGAGGGAGCCACTGCCTGTTGAATATCAAAGAAAAAAACATCTTTGACACGATCATTTTTTCATAGTAAGGCAAGTACAACATTACATTATCTTATAGACTGTGCTGTAGTTAGTGACTTAGAACAAATTTACATTTAGGTCAATACAAGATCAAAGATGCTTAAAGGATCATTATTGCTCTATTTTCTGGTCTGTGTTATAATGTTTCCTCATCACATTATTTATATTTGTGTTTTGCTTCATTCACACATCTCATCAACACACAAACCCTACATATTTATGCCGAGTTTTTCTCTCAAACAGAAAACGCTCCATTTCACCTTGTGATGTCATGTGGTTAAACACGAAGTGCTCCACTGCGTTCTTAAACTCCACACACCATCATTAAAATAATTTGGATTATTTCAGACCTGGAAGTGTCAATCTCTACATAACTAGAAAAAGGTCATGGTGATGTAGACAGACTCAATAAACAGTGTTACTCATACATGTGTGAATGAACCAAAACAATTTCTGGTATGTTTCTGAGGAGGTAGCAACATTATAACATGTTAAAGCTCACAAGAGTCAATTGTGCATAATATAGGACCTTTACATATAGATTAGCAGTGGATTATTACTAGAGACGCATAAACCTTTAGTAAAACAAGTCATAAACATAAAACTTTTTGAACTGAAGAAAAGTGTACACAACAAGACAACGGAAGTTTTAAAAAGATCAAACGCTGTAGACCTGATTTCACAACTTTTGAACAGCCCACATGTATTGTTTGAGTAAGAATGAGGAAAAAGTCACTGTTGTCATCATATTTCAGGGGTAGAGCAGCACGCACACTAGAAGACTGCATACTAAATTTTTTCCTTATCACCTCTCAGTAAAACCACATTTGCCCTGTTTTTTTTCCGCTAAATGACAGGCCTGAATCCTGTTCAGCTTCCTCTCAACAACCACAGAGAACAACCATTTGTTAAATACAGAGAAACAGAATGCCAAGTACTAACTGACACAACTAAATTAGGGGCATTTTCGCAAGACAAAATCAATCAATCAATCAATCAATCTATCCATCTATCAATCTATCTATCCACCAATATCAAACCTGACAGATCCAGTCACATGACCTGTTCCGCTGCTCCAAACCTGTTTAGTGAAACAGAAAACTCTGAGTTGTCTGTCTCAGGGGAGAGTATCCCAGAGTTAAGTGAACTTCCTTTGTGAAACAGGTTTGTTTGTTGACCGTGAAAGAGATAAATTCAGTGTTTTCAGTTTCACAGAGTTAACCTAAACCCTGAGTCAGTCACCAGGGTATTCACTTGATTTTTAAATTTGCTTTATGTAGGATACATTTAAAACAAACAAAAAAAAAAACATTTACATACATTTACCCCTCCTTGAGTTGCCACCTAAACGTGGTGGAGGGGTTTGAGTGCCCAAATGATCCTGGGAGCTATGTTGTCGGGGGCTTCATGCCCCTGGTAGGGTGACCCAAGGCAAACAGGTCCTGGGGACGGGTCAGACTAAGAGCGGTTCAGAAGCCCTTATAACAAATTCTAAAACAAGGCCAGATACGTCACCCGGATTGGCGATACCGGGGCCCCACCCTGGAGCCAGGCTTGGGGTGGATACACGCCAACAAGCACCTGGTGGCTGGGCCTTCCTCCATGGGGCCCGGCCGGGCTCAGCCCAAAAGAGCGACTTGTGGACGTCCTCCTGTGGACCCACCACCCGTAGGAGGATCCATAAGGGGCTGGTGCGAAGAGATCTGGGCGGCAGTCAAAGGCAGGAGCCTCGGCGACCGGATCTCCGGACATGGAGTCTAGCTCTGGGGACATGGAATGTCACCTCGCTGGGGGGGAAGGAGCCCGAGCTCGTGCGGGAGGTTGAGCTCTATCGACTAGATATAGTCGGCTTCACCTACACTCACAGCTTGGGCTCTGGAACCCAACTCCTTGAGGGGGGCTGGACTCTCCATTTCTCTGGTGTTGCCAGAGAATGGATGGAGGATACATTTAAAAACTCAATGAGCTGCACAACAATTAACTCAGTATTAAAATATAATGTTCAACATATCAATATAATTTTCTATGTTTATGCAAGTAGGCTACAACAAAATTATGCGCACAATGTGCTACTCCACATTTCTTTTATATTAAACCTGACTGAACTGTCCAAAGCAGGTTTCACAGTCACATGACTTCCTGTCCCTTTCAAATGGAAGCCTCCTCTGGTTTACCGTTGCCATGGTGAAGCCTCTTTTCTGGGATCCAATGATAATCTTCTGCCTTCTGTAAAACTGAGGGTTTACCATCTTTGAGGCTTCTGAGGTTTCAAATAAGACATGCTCTGTGCATATAAATAGAGAATATAAAAGCCCTTATTCTGTTTAAAGCACTAACAACCAGATTCAGTTGTGATTATAGTTCCTTTTCTAAACCAGGAGTGCATCCTACATACCCTACCTTTAACTTTAAACTCACATACCAGGTTCTTTTGTTGTCAAAGAACAGGACCAGGAACAGGTGCTCCCGGGCCTCCTGGGTCATCTGTTCTCCTAGTTTGAGCACATCCAATGGAGGTACAGGGATTGGGACACCTCGATGGAAAACCCCCTCCCGTGGCATCTTTGGGTCAATTATCTGTAAAAATGCATTAAGGGTTTAAAGACAAAATAAACATCAGGTTTATTCATTAGTTTTAGGCATTGTACCAGGGCTGGGTAAGATGGATATCCTCTGCACTTGGCCCACACCAGGTCCAAAGCTTCTAGTGAAGAATAATCATCAGAAGTCATCCAGCAGGAAGACCTGGCCCGACCTCGTACTACTGAAGGAAGGCAAAACTGGTTTGTAGAGTGAAATGTTTTTTCCCACATATTTGTGAGTATACATTAGTACACATTAGTATACATTAATAAATAGTTAACATGCAATTTTCTTCAGTTATTCTATTTCAAGTTATTACAGATGATGCATACAATGAGTAACGCTGCGTGATCCTCCAACAGAATAGGAATCGTTTTCAGTCCCTGATGTTTCCTCACTGCTGTCCTCTTGAAAGGCAGAGCGAGGGAAGGATGCTTTTCCTCTACCCTGCTTTGAAGGGGTCGTACTGTAGTAAAAAAAAAAAACAACCAAAACAAAAACAGTCAATATTATATGGGTGTTTGTGAAGACAAAATATCACCTAAATGTATTTGGAGCAGACCTCGTTCTGTCAGAGGCGGCGCTGCTGCTGCTGCTGGTGGTGGACTCCGAGTCAGAGCTGGACCGTGGGAGGCAGCGCTCGTTTCTATACACTCTGAAGCTCTCAGTCACTGGCTGGTTTCCTCCATCAAAACCATTACTGGGCAATCCTGAATAAAGAATAAATATGAGTAAATAATTATCAAAACTGTCCTGTTTAAACTCACAACAGTCATACCCAGCTTGATCAAATAAATACAATTACAGCAACATTATTACCAGGAAGTAGGTCATCATTGTCACTGTCGCTGTCTGAGCTGGAGCTGCTGTGGGGGCTGCGCGGTCTCTTCCTGGGTCTGGACGGTGAGAGCAGAGGCAGTTGAGGTGGTCCGATTGAACTTGGGCTCACACCTGTCCCAGTGTAGCTTGCATCACGGTTTTTAGGAGGTCGCCCTGGTCTTTTAGGAGGCCCTGCCATTCTTGGGTTTTTCTTGGAGAAGAGCACAGATGTCCGCCGACCCACCTCTGGAGCTAAAATACATGAATGTGGCAAATATTCTTGGTGATAAACATTTATCAACCAACAATAGATTGAAAAGATAATGTAAAGTTGTATTTGGTCCTTTTTTATTTCTTTAACATAACAATCTAGTCTTTGAAGAGATTTATTACCTCTTCTGTCATATTAATCCAGTTTACTTTTTATTTTAACGATTTTATATTAAATTGCTTGTAATAGTAGATCCTTATCTTTTGCAATATCAATAAGGGCTTCCTTGTTATTGTTTATTTTGGAGTTTGAATACTGACCTTTTCCTCCAATCTCCTGACTACTGCTTTCCCCGCCTTCATCATGGTGCCCTCCTCCAGATGCATGATGGGTAAGAGATCCTCGTTCACCTCCTCCTAAAGAGTCTCGACCTCCCATAAGTGAGCCCCCTTCCCTCTGGGCCAGTTTCCTCTTAATGACACTGACTTCTTTTCTCAGGGCTTTGGCGCGCCGGGATTGGCCAATACTGTGCTTCCCAGCGTTGACCTCATCTAGTCGCGCCTGAAGATAATGCAGCTGTTCTTCCAGTGGCAAACGCCGTCTGTTTTCAGGCAAAATCATATCTGTTGATAGAAAAAAGTCATAAAAATAAAGTTATGTCAGAATGTTTACAACAAAGTAGGTTTGAAAATGAAGCCTCAGTGTAGAGCTTGGTCATAAATTATTATACTACTTATTATACTACTATATTAAGAGACATAGCTAACGCTCTAGCCGCTGCGTTCTAGCGCATGCAAGCGCTTCCAGCTCCCATCAACTTAAATTGGAATATTGTTGCCCCTCTTTCTGTGACTGCTGTAGTGAGCCTCGTCATTTTGGTCTTAAAATGTTTCTATTAACAAACGATCCTGTTTTTTTTTACCACTATCTAGCCCATTAAAAAAATCCTGGCTCCAAATTTCCCTCTGTAACCGCTAGCATTGCGAGCTTCATTTGAGTGGCGCTGAACACTATGGGTGGCATCACACACTTTGTCCACTTCTGAAATGTACTATGTAAATAAAGTGGATTTGAATATTTTTTTAGACATGCTACTGTCATCATGAGTCCAAACAAGTGCATTTATTAACATTTAGGTCGCTTTACTTTTTTATCACTCACCATCTTCGTTTGAGGAGAGTGGTCGCTCTGCATCTCTTGCCCTCTCTCGCTCCCGGGCTCTCTCTCTGTCTCTCTCCTGGTCCCTCTGACTCTCTGGGCTTAAATCTCGCGGCAGGTGTAGCCCTGTTTCGTAGTCAAAGCCGATGCGCTCTGCCTGTCGTCTAGCAGCTTTTAACACAAACCCTCCCATCTCTCTGAGCTTTAGGGCAGCACGATAAAACACTGTGTCCTTGGCATTGTATTTGAGGCAGTTGTTCACAATGAGCCCAAAGTCGGCTTCAAAGGCCTCAAAGGTAAGATAGCGATGGGACTCCAGGAGATTCCACATGGTCTGAAAGTCCATTGGAGTGTCAATATGGTCCAGATAGTCAGGAACCTGGATATAGAGGGAAAACAGATGCATGGTCTGTATTTGATAGTACCGTAAATAGATGTATTGTACAAATACTGTGGATATTCACCTCAGCCAAGGGAACAGGCTCAGTAAAAAAGTTATTGGTGTCTCTTTCTTGTAGCTGTTCCAATGTGCTCCTCAGAAGGACAAGAAAGGGCGTGAGCTGCATCTCTAGTGCCATCTGCTGGACTTTAATCTAAACCAAAAAACACAAGGACATCATAATCAATAATGCATTATTAGAAAAACAACTGCAAATCATTTTACAGATCTAATAATATAATGTAATATTGTTCATATGCGTCTTACTGTCTCCCTTTTGAGTTTCTCTCTTTTGCGAATGAGTTCCACCAAGAGCCTGGCCCTCTCTAGGTCATGTCGAAGTCTCTGCCAGGCCTTCAGCTGTTCCTTTAAAGCCCCTTGTTTCTCCTCTGTGTCTCGCTGCAACACCAGTATTCAAAAAGACAAAAATACACTAGTGAGCAACACAGTGGACTGGTTTGCTTATGCTATATAGTAACTTTATTTACTGGGGGGAGCTGTGATGTTGGCTGTGGTGGTACTGGCTCAACATGGCGCTGTGATTGCAGGTGAGTTTGAAGTCTCCGAAGCAGAGGAACGCCATTACGACTTTGCCTCTTCAGTGTCCAGTAACTGTGAAGCCGCTGCATGAACTGACTTTTCCGTGGTACCGTCAAGTTACTTGTAATTTTGCTGAGCCTAAAAAAAAAAAAAAAATTCAGATATACAGTTCACATTGCGTATAACACTCCAATAACACTATACCAACAATACACACTATATGAATGGTATAATTCTACATTAGACACAAATTGTTAATATAATACAATAACAGGCTGTTAAAGCATAGTTGTGGCACATAATATACCTCCAATACTACCAGAATAATTATTATATATACCACCAACCTGTGTGGTGGTATACAGGGCACAGAAACCACTGGTGCAGCTGCTCTTCTCTCAGCTAAGATCTTCCTTGCCCTTTTCATCTTTATTCGTGATTTAGCTTTTGCCCTCTTTGCCCTCTCAGAACTCCAGCCTTTAGAGTCCTCATCTGGGCCAATGCTGGGCTCATCGTCCTCTTCCAGCTCTCCTTCACTGTGAGAGGACCCCATGCTGCCACCGCCCGCTCCCCCCAAAGGTCGCGCTGATCCAGGGGGAGTGTGAATGTCACAATAGGCAGTTTTACGGACACTGAAAGAGGTTCCATTAGCGCCAGTTTCTCTGACAGGTTCCATTTTCATGTAGAGACCTGCCTGCTGGGCACAGGTGACGTGGAAAGCTGTGTAACAGTTTGCTTTGTGGCACTGGATACAAGCTCCAGAGCCACGCTGCTTACAAATATAGCAGGTGAGTTTCCATCGTGCAGGAGGGATGTGCTCAATGCTGTCTATTGGCTCCAAAAAGACAGTGTTTGCAAAGCAGACCTGAAATACAAGGCAGTTTATTAAATGTGTTGTATAGACTATTTAGGAGGACCACAATTAAACTATACAGTATTAGTATAGTTGGTGTGTTATCACCAGCTTCACACAACAAACTGACACCAGCTATATCTTGAACAAGCTGCTTCTCTACTAGATCAGACCACATCAGGCAACCTGCACATTTGCAGCATCTCCTGTTGGTTCACCACTTAAATATGTAAACTTAAATATATTCAATGGAGATGCATGTTAGAAAAAAGTAAAATAAATAATAATATAATAATAATAAAAATATTATGATTGTGATATATTGTGCATTGTGTCTTGATGTTCATCACTGTTTCCCTGGTTTTCACAAAATGTTTAACCAACTTCAGTGAATTTCTTTACTCCCTAACTGTCCTCAAAGTTAAGATAACTGAATATTTGTTTTACCTCAGGGATCCAGAGGGCACACACTACATGTGCCCAGCGTGCATCATCAGTTTGTTTAAAGGCTCCTCCTTTATTAGGACACAGTGCACAGTCCACAGCTCTGCTTGGAGACTGCAGGCAGCGTCGACACAACCATTGTCCTTCGGGAATGTAGGGGACACCGTAGCACTCCTGGTGTACAGCCAAGTTACACATGTCACAGAACAGGATTACATTGCTGTTCTGACACTCTCCATCATTACAGATACAGCACACAGCATCCTCATCAATCAAGGTACTGGGGTCCGCCTTGAAAGAAGAGATAAGATGAAATATCGCTATATGCAATAAGTATACCAAAATAATTTATTTTTTTAATTACTTTGTTGTGGCTTTCAAAGTAAGATTCTTTCTCCAAGCGATCCATGAGGTACTCAAAGACCTCCTGGGGGATTGGAGTCACACCGTCTCGTCTGCGCTTGTCATTCATGATGTCAAGCCAAATGTAATCCTCTTCATCAATGTCATACTCGACTTCCTCATCCAGTTCTTCCACTGACTTTTCAATGTACCTAAATTTAGGCGCAATGAACACAATTTAGCATTTAATGAATGAGATAAATCTATTTCTGATGCTCACATACCTGTAGTATGAACATGGTCTCGGAGGAGCATCAGGTCTGTCTTGATCCAGTTCTCGAAAAACAGCTTCAGGGAGCTTGACTGCAGGCCCAGACTGAGCACTGTGATGGTGGGATGAAGAGTCACGTTTCTTTTCTTTACTTTTGTGTTTACCAGACTTTGGAGTTGCCTTGCCACCATTTGAAGACTGAATGTCACTGCGTTCCTTGGTACTACTTCCTATCTCACTCCCTCCAGCACCACCATCACTGCCATTACAGACTCCTCCACTGCTTCCCCCAGCCCCAGATGGTGGAGCATCCTCAGCATCACTATCGTCCTCTGAGACAACATCAATATTATCAAAGATGCTGATGCGATGAACACGACCCTGAATTTCTAATTCCACCATGCGCTGAGCTTGAGCATAGGTCATAGTGTCTCTGCTTGGGGAGTGAGAAGGCTCAGATCTACTGGGACTTCCAGGGCTGTTTCCCCCAGGCCCAGGACCTCCTCCATTACCTCCACTTTCATCTGGATCTCCTGAACCAAGCAGAGGCATACGGGGAGGCCGGCCTTTTCTCTTCTTCTGAGGGATGGTTGGGGTAGGAGTAGGGTTATCATGATCATAATGGTAAAGGTGGTACTCGATGCCACTGAAGCTCTTGTAAACCTTTCTGCAAGACTCCACTGGACATTCATATGGAGGCTTTGACGCCCTTAGATTATGACAATAAGTCTTAACATCAAAGTCCAGTCCCATTGTGCCAACAGCCACGGCTGGGACAGATACACCTAATCTTCCATCTGAAAAATATGAAATGTATAATTAGGATTTGAATATTTGGACAGGATGTGTAATTTCCTTAGAAAATGCTTAAATACTGAAGTATTCAAATGAATGTTATGTACTGCATGCACCTGTTGTTTGGGGGGCTTGCCTGTGACCAGGAAGTTTTCCTAGTTAAGAGTAAATAACAGACAGTTCAGTTATCCCAGATGACACATTTGTGGCTTCTTAAATGAACAACTTCCAGAAACAGCTTTAGAGTTGGGTACATATATAGGTTGCTTTAAGTGAAAAATGTTTGTAAAAATCATTTTATGAATAAGATTTAATAGTAAAGTCGAGCACTAAACGGATCTAAAGAAGCTGTGTAGTAACAAACAAGAAGAAGTAGGCTACACATTACTGTTTCCCTCCACAATTAATGCATTCAGCCATAATGCTTAATGCATTCAGGAATTACGTCTGCTAACAAGGGGAAACCAAACAAAAACGCTTTTTAATTATTCAAAATGCCACCGACAACACCACTAAAAGTGGTGGTAAAAGATACAATGTGTTACTTTATTTATAGAAGAACAAAGAGCCTTTAAAAGCTAAATGCACGGTAGCGTTTCCCTGTGTTTCAAAATAAAGAGAAAAGGTCTATATGCAGGCAAAAAGATGCTAGTTTCTATCTGCAAAGACAGCCTTAGTTGATTAAATACGAGCCCCTGTGTGTTGCAGATTTAGTATCGCATTATAAACACTTACTACTCCACGTTCTTCAAGAATGTGCCCCGGAAAGACGACGCAAAACATGAAAGATAATCTGATCCTTTTTAATCCATCAGATCATCACGTAACGTGTTACAGTAGGTGTGCATCTACTAAAATATACATCAAACAAAAATTAATAACCCAATTATTCCATTGTGGTGGGAGGCATTCAGGAACTCCTCTGAACAAAAGGGGCGTCCATTGCTCTGGCGTCCGTAGCATCATGTCGCGTCCGGAGCTTCGCACATTCGACAAAATTTCTTATTCATTTCTAATGAAAATTTAATATTGTTAGCAATCGGTTACATTAATAAAGAGCCTTTTACAAATCTGCTGATATGTAATTCGTAGTTTATAAATTTTTCATTTTCTATGTTTAATCAACGCCGGGTTAGTGTTGCGTATCTGCCAGCGCGTACGCCAGTGTTGTATCCTGCACTGACGCATACTTCCACTGCGCTCGCTGTTCTTCTGTCTGTTCTGCTCTAGCGAGGCCCTTTAATGTGTTTAACATGTGATATGCAGTGCTGCAGACTGCAGTAGCTTCTGTAAAGAAACTAACATTTTGTTCACAATTTTCAGTTTGTAATACACGCTCGTGTCTTATGTCTTAGCTTCAAACAGTCAAGTCTTCATTGTCAGTAATCCCCTAGTGGACAAAGGCGGATCTGCACTAAAGCCTTTATCCTCTGGCCACATCCATGGCCAATATTATGAAATAACAGACCCTCCTCTCTTTTTTTTTTTTTTTTTAAATCTTTTATTATTTAAGTTACATATCCTCAAAACCACAATAACATTCGCAAAGTACTCAGAAGACACAACGGGTTATGTAGGCACGGGAACAAACACCACTGGGTATAAGGGCCAAGGGGGGCAAGGGCGGAGGGGGTCAGGGGTCAGAAGTCCAACCGAGGGGAAACGGTTCGGGAGACGGAGGCCGTTTCCCAATTCAGTGACGGCACGCTTGTGAGTGTGCCGTCGGTCTGTCGTCGGCCGTTTCCCAATTCAGTGACGGCACGCTTGTGAGTGTCCCGTCGGTCTGTCGTCGAGACGGCGCACACTCGCTCTGTCCTTAGTGCACTACGTTTCTCACATGGCCGCCTGCGAAATTGAACAGGTCCCGCCTCAGCTCAATGAGCTGGGTGGTCTGCTCCTTGTTCCCTAAAGACAAAAATATTATACTATTGCGACTAGTAATACTTGGAATTGGGACATGGCCAATGTTCCCCCTAATTTTTAATGTGTCTGAGCAAACACACTAACTCCACATCCGAAATGACCACCCCCCCCTCCGCCCCCCGCGCGGCTCGCACTTTGCAGATATAAAAAAAAATGCCCCCGCGGCTGAATAAAAAGCTCTTTCATCCCTGATTTACAGGGCGCTGCACACGTTTTCTTGTGCGCTGAGAATGTGCGAACAGTGCGCAGCTTAGAGTAAACGCTGGACATGGCGATACTGTAGAATATCCAGCATTACAACAGCAAAGGAAATATAGAAGTGTAAGGGGAAAAGCATGTGAACGGTAATACAGGTGCCGTGATCTATGCCGTTACGGCTACTGTCACACATGTTTAGCGTAGTTTATGAAGAGTTTCATGTAGCATAGTTGTAGGTGAGGAGAACCAGTACGTATATTTTATAGTGACGTCGCAACTCTCACATGTGGATGTCGCTGGCGAGTCGGTCTTTGTAGTCATATATCCTCCCGCGCTGTGCATGCTGGGGCTTTTAAGTGTGCGGAGCGTGCATGTTTGCACACTTGGTCCACGCCCCGATTTCCATGGAAACGACGGCGCCGTTCAGAGCTCGTCTCGACGGTGCAGGTGGAAAAAAACGAATGGAACGGCCCTTGTCGCGCCGGATATGACGCATATCCCGTTCCAAGGACGCTAACAAGCGTGCCGTCGGTGAATTGGGAAACGGCCGGAGAAAAGACCTTCCTCTACATGTTGGCAGAATATGTTGCTGCTCTTTTCTCAGCCTTTTTTCTGTCTTTTTCTCTTATTTCTTGCAAATTATTAGATTATTATGTTTACATTTTACACAATGTAATCCTCAAAATTCTGTTACATTATTGATGTTTATTGTTACTTATCATCCCTACACACCTTCTCTATAGAATATAGCAAGTTGTAGTCAATACAGGCTTTTAATGATAATTTGATAATCTTCTGGAGAGACACACGCCTATAAAGTAACAAAAAAACTGACATTCATTAAAAAAACAAACTTTGAGACATTCATTTAATAGGGTTCTTTATTTAAGTACCATACAATTTGTGTAAACTGTACAGTGGAAATTCCTCAAAATAGCAGCTTAAGAAACACACAGAAAACTGAGATTTCAACATAAAACAATTTAAAAATACTTTCAAAAACTAACTGATTGCACAAGAAATCTACAGTGTATGCTGTAGTGCAGCAGAGATGAGAGAAAGGTTATTTACCAGTTTTTATTCGTAATTAGATTTGTTTTGGCGAGTGACCATTTGCTTGTTACACTCAACATATGATTGATCATGTTCTACTTTGCAGGTGGCTTCTGTTACATACACCAGAGATAAGGCTTGTGGCAAGGCCACTATCAAAGCTTTGTGGAGAGAAGAAATTGCACTTTTAAGCCTCAAACTTTCAAACTTCCTCAAGCTGTAGTAATAGCTACATTCTGATAAAAACTCTACCAGAGACATGTATAAAATAATTATGTACAGTATACTTGGCTCTGAACTCTGGCTTCCCTCTCAGCAGATGTCTGCAACAGGACCAATCCAAAGAAGCCGAGTCCCACTGAACCATTCAACCTGAAGAAGTGGTTTTGGCTGCTGGCGTCATAAAATATCTTTGCAATTTAGTCATATTTCAAAGGTTTTTACAAGGCAACTGTACATCTCATCATTATGGCATATCTTCGGTCACACAGGATGAAAGTAAATAAAAATAAAACACTTTTATTCAAATAAGAGCATGTGTTGTAAAAGTGCATTACTACAAGGGCATTTATGAAAACAAACTGAAAAAGTGAATGCACTAAAAATGAGACACTCAAGGTAGTGATAAATAACTTGTTTACAGACATGATTGGAAACACACACAAAAAACATATGTCCAAGGCACAACATTACTCTAAATCATAAATACTGTAATTTTTGCCCCAAACAAATGTAGTCTGTGAACATAAAATAGTTTCATGATCGTTTGGCAGAAGTGAGATAGTGACCAAAGCTGGAAAGCATTAGGTATTCAGGCATACATTGTTAACACTTATGGTTTACAGTTTTACACACATACCACTCACACACAACTACACAGAGATGTTGTATCAAGAATATCTTAACACTTGTATCTTACACACACGACTCCCCTGAAGCATAGAGTCCATGTCTTTGTTTAAACAGTTGATTGTGTAGTCCTAGTGGTTTTTGGACATGCACCATTCTCAGCTGTGTGCATGATCACAGGGTAGGCTTGCATCCCTGGGTTTGCCATGGCAACGAATGGCATTATTCTTGCAGCACCAAGCAGGCCTACAGCAGGACCCCCGGAGCCCACCAGAGGAGCAGGCACCCTGGGCCACTGCGGGGTCAGAGAAAAAGATGTCCCGTTGCTGTAAAATCCTAAGGGCAAGCGATATGCAGGAGGAAGAATGGCGGAGGAGTCTGGACCATGGTTATTGGGAAAACCAGGTCCTAAAGCAGCAGACAGGGGGCAGGAAAGAGGCAGATGGAACTGGCTGCAACCAACATTGGCATGGCATTTTATCTGGAAAGGAAAAAAGTTTACAAATGGCACAAAATAATCTAGCTTCATATTGAATGTCAAAGACTGAAGCTAGGAGTGATCCAAAGTCATCATTTTAATTGGCCCGTCCTAAATACCTCATGTGCAGCAGGTCTAATGGGTGGGCCTTGTAGTTCTTGTTGCCGTTGTTCCTGTTTCATTTGATTAAGTGTGGGGCGGGGTTTATGGGAAACGGACAAAGTTTCCTTTGTCCAGTCATCCACCAGTTTGTGAAGGTCTTCAGTGAAAGTGCCTTTCTTGTTGTTGCTGTTGTTGGTTTGGACCTGAGCGAGTCGTGGGAGGAGCTGAGGAGTTGGTGCAGGTGTGGTCAGAAGGGGCGGGGTCAGAGGGGTCTGATGAGACATCTGGGCTGCAGCAGTGTTGAGGGAAGACCCTGAGAGACAATTACAAAAATTAAAAATTGTTTTCTGACAATTTAATCTATTGGCTGTTCTTGGTCACTGAATCCATTTGCTGTTTGATTATGAGAGAGATGCAGCCAATAGATTAAGAATTTAAATGTTATTAAATACAAATGAAACAAAATGCAAGCAATGTGGCAAAACTGCCATGCAACAAAAATGTGCAAAATTACATAATTACCCAGAATAAACACACTATGAATGACATATGAGAACAGAGTTAGACACAGAGTAAAGAAGAAATAAGATAGTTACTACTACTGCGCTCTTTGCCTAGACAAAGTCGTTTCAGAGTAGACCCTAAAAAGGTAAACAGCACAGGACAGACAGAGTTAGGCAAAAACACACTGAACAGCAGAAGTCAGTGGACAAGTATCTTCATATTGATCTATAAAACATTTAGGGAGAGAAAAGGTGAGAAAAGGGTGTCATGCCTGTGTGAGAGAAACACGCAGTGTCTATGTGGTCTTCTGTATGTTCAGACAAGCTAAACTTGTAAGGAACAGATACTTAGTTTTGCATGTTGTGGTGTTCCCTTTGGAAGGAACAAACTATTTTGTACTATGTTCAGGTATCTTCTTTAACACCAGGACCTGGGGGCCTGTAATTAATATCTTCTGGTTTTATCTCATACAAAATATTTAATGCCATTTAAATTAAAAATGCCACAATCCTACAAAATTATGAAAAAGAAAAAAAGTCACAATAGGCACAGAAAACTAGAAAATGAAAGCTACAATCCAAGACATGCAGATAACTCAAGAGGAAGGGGGATAGGCTACATTAATATTGATGATACAGCCCTTCAAATGGTGAGGAAGTGTCCTTCAGTTCCCTCCCTGGATCATGCAGTCTTCTCCATCCAAACATGAGGCACAGAGAGCTCTCCCCAAAATAAAAAGACCAACACAAGAGGGGGTGTGGTTTCTACTATCATACAAATTGTTATTCAGCTCTAGAGTTAGGGCATATAATAACTAAGGAGTGTCAGGTATAAATAAAACTGCCCAAATATTCAGTTTCTTTTCCAAATATTTTACAGCTGTAGCTGATGATGCAAAATGTTCTTGACAGCGTCAGTCCAGTAGCATTTACTTAGTGAAAGGTTTGCAACTGGCCAAATGAAAATGACTGTGTTAAATTAAGAGATGGAAATGAAAGTGAGGAAATAGAAAAAAACAAATACAAACAGATGGACAGAGACACAGGTCCACTGAGGAATCTAGTGCGTGGTTTGCTACTAGATTTATAGGTGACTCTCTCTGTCGTTTGGTGGTAAACGCTCCAGCCTGTGAAGATGAATATAAAGGAAGAAGAGAAGAAACAAGAGAGACACATGTGAAAGTGCACAGAAAATGGTATGAGAAACCCGCACTAGTAAAGCCAAAGCCAAAAAAAACAGGAAATTATAAGCAGATGGCAATTTTTTCACAATAAATCTGTAATAAGAGTATATGTTTATAGAATTGTTTATTACAGGCATGACTCTTTTCTTCTCATTTCTTTGCAAAGTCTGTAGTGTGCTAATTAAATTACAAATTAATTACTAATTAAAAATACATGATATTGTGATAAGGTGCCCAGAAAGTAATTAAAGAATGGTCCAATGAGAGTTCTATTTCATCCCGACCGCCATCTAACCGTAGTAACATTTGATTTCATTATACAAAAAAATTCAAATGCCAAGAGTGCGAGTACTAGATGGCATTATGTGAGAAAGTATATGGAACAGTGGTGTTTTTTCCCCTTTTAAAACAGGTGCTTCCCTTCCACAATTCTTTTCCCCAAGATAATAATAATAACAGAATTTTAATATTGTGAATAACATAAGTACAACATTATTATCTAAAAGTGATAGTTAACTTTGACTGGCAATGCAGTATTAAAACGTGAAATGTGATATTATATAAGATTATATGGTACCACCAAGTACATCTTAACTAGCCTAAAAAAAAAAAAAAAAAATTGTATCTTGTGTACCTTGTGCTGCTTGTGTCGCCATCCTGTCACTGTGTACTCCAGTGTAGATGTTGTCTGAGGAGAGAGAGCCCTTCAGGGAACATGGCTGTTGGGTCTGGACTTGGACTGGACCAGGTCTAGGCTGAGCACTGGATCCAGAGCTCACACTGGAAATTATCGAACCCTCGGACAACAGGGAGCTCTTAGCTGGCGAGTCAGAAGAACTGACTGCATTTTCACCTTTAGGATAAGATGTTGTACAAATAAATGGCCAGTAAATCATGGTTTATAGCCTGAGCATCTGTCTCTACAAACCTGTTCTGTCACTAGTAGAAGCATTCACATTGTTTCTGAGCTGTTGCACCATTGGGTTCATCAGTTTCCCAGCCTTCAGTTTATGTTTGCTGGTCCTGCGTCTCCGGCCACTTGGAGGAGCAGCATGAAGAAGGCCAACACTAGGGGGCAGTGATTTCCCCAACTCTTTGTACAAACGCTCAATCTCGCTCCTCTGGAAGGCTTGCAGCTCTGATATCTCCTTCATGTGTCTAAGGAGAAATTAAAGAAGTTTTGGGATTATATTTTACAGCCGTTCTTAATTTAAGTAACATGCATTATTTCAAGGTACACTGTGCAACTTTTCTGGTGGAGGGTCCATCACCTGATTGTGTTTATAGATGTTAGTGCTCTGCCTGGAATGTTCCACAGTATGGCATTAAAGAAAACCATACATTTAATCAATTTACTCAATGTTTTTTTTTTTTTTTTTCGCTCAAAAATACATACAAAAACACGCATTCTAACTGAGCAGGGTCGTCTGATTTGGTCTGGTTTGGTCTCCATGAAGACAAAAATGTTTAATACCAAACTGAGAAACATTCAAGACAAAGCAACAACAATTCCATGAAGAAAAGCATTTGATGGGCCCCAGTGGTGGCTAGTGGTATAATTTTTTATTATAAATATGTTATAAATATATATAAGTATAGTATTCTAACAAATGCCAGAAACAGGCAGTCATTTTGATCATCATTGGCTGAACTACAGAGAACAGCCAAGGGCAAAGTTTACACAGCAGCACAACCTGGTCCACTGCTCACAACCAGCCCCAACGACATCAGCTCATTTTACGCAATATTTAACTATTTAACCAACAGTATAACACTATTTACCTGTGAGGTTCCATCCTCAAATTTGCCCCAAACTAACGAAAACAAGCCTCTTACTTTCTCCAGAGGACTGAAGCAAAGTGTATCCTCTATCAGCTGACCTGTTGGTTCTGTCTCCAAAAGTGTATTATTGTCCAATATGAAGAGACCAAACTGGTCCAAGTCCCGGTCCAGTCAAGTCCACAACGCAAGGTCTGGGAGCTGAATGCTCGAGCTGGTTGTAAAACTAGTCTTAATCCTACTTCCAACTTAAATATGAAAGTTATGACCAGTCCATATTAGACTAGGGCACCAGCTGCATTACGCCCAGGAGAAACTTTTCCGCCCAGAAATGAGTGGGCAGCAAGAGCAGCGAGTGAGTGGCCCGGCCCTGGCAGCGACAGCGACTGCCCCGGCGGCAGGTCTGTGTCTGCGTGTCCGCTGCTCTGGCTCTCTCCTCATCCTCTCCTGTGTGGAGGTTTAGCCGAAAGTAACTAGCCGCCACCAGCAAGTGTGTGACAAAATAAGAGCCATAGTATCACCACGGCCAATGCACTTATTTCAGCTTAATGCCTCTTTTCTTGCCTGGCAGAAGGGCCCCTCTGAAGAGAAGGCCTATTTCTCCCTAAAAACAGTTCCTCAGACACACTTTAGTTAAACTCTCCATAACTGTACAGAACACAGCACTGTTGTTATCCATTCATGAGCCTATAGTGGTAACATGGCACCAGTGGAGAGTTGGGGCTGGGCGGGAGAGAGCAGCTGAATCACAATAGGTCAGGTGTGTGATAAACTTGATTTGAGTTTGCCCCGAGCTACGCCCCAAAGATGTACTTCAGGGCTGCAATGTAAAGTAATGGGCAGAAGCAACGTAATGATGTCACATTTTCTCAAAACGTCAGGCTCTCCCATAGACCTCCAACAAGTCGCTCTAACTCAGTGAACTCAATGGGCAAACACATGAACCACATAAAGAGATAAGAGCACATTAACATGATTAAAATATGTCTCTGTAGATACACGTTAAATTTTTCATATGGCCTAACACACACACACGCCACTGATGGACCCTCCACCAGAAAAGTCACACAATGCACCTTTAAAAAAAAATATATATATATATATATAATTTACTTTTCTCTCAGTTTCTGCAGTTCCCTCTTCATATCTGCATCTTCAAACTCTGAGTCATTGTCACTGCTGATGTAAGATGATTGGGTGTGTCCTGGAGATGGCGAGGGATTGTGGCCGTTCATTGCTACACAGTGACGATTTGGCGAATCTGTGCTGTGCTCACTTTTGCTCCGCCCACTGCGCCTCAGAAACGCTACTGCCCTTTTCATCAGGTCACTTCCGCTATGTTCGGACAGGGCATGTGTGGGGGGAATAGAGTGGGACATGTCAGGGGCCGTGCTACCGCCGTCTTCATCTGCTGAGTCTGAATATAATTGCGAGGAGTGATGACGCAGGTGATGTGTGGTAGAATCAATAGTTTTGGCTCTTGGGATGTGCTGTGGCGTGGTATTTGGGCTAGAAACAGGAGTGGCCTGGTACATGTTTGGTGGAGCAGAATATCTGTTGTTGTAAGGTTTAGGTGTTTCAGAATTGTTGTCATTGGGGGTCTTATTGGACTTGGCCAAGCTCTTGGTGTGACTGTGAGAACCAGTTGTATCAGCAGAGGGAGCTTCAGAGCTACAGATGCGTTGACTCGTCTTGCATCTCTCTATATTGCAAATTGCATCTGGAGGAGTGGGAATGACCTGGGAAGAAACAAAACAAAACAAAAACAAAAAAAAAAAACAGTTGTGGAATAACTAAAACAATTCCATCACCGTAATGTCACTGTAATGTTTAGTTTATTTACCTGGAAACGATTATTCGAAGAGAGAGCGTCTTTTCCCTGCTCTCTGTTCAGGTGCTTGTTGGCATCTAAAACAAATATCTTTTTAACATAAAAGTTATTGTTTAATATAGAGATAAAAACACAAGACACTTACTTTTCACTGCTGAGTCCAGTACACCCACACCGTCTGCATGTTCTGGTATCTGAGGCTGAAATGTAAAAAGAACAATCATTAACTAATGGTATAATAATTATTACGGATGCACCGATATGATGCTGGTAACGGATATCGGCGCCAATATTGAACGTTTTAATCAGATCGTATCGGATATCAGTTCAATCGCTATCTAATTTTTGGTCTATAAATATGTGTGATGAGACGATTTACTGGACAATGTTGACCCAAACACTTTTTGTTGATCTGTAGTTACTTAAAATGATAAATAACAGTTACAAAACACATTTGGATATTTCTAAATCATATTCAGTGTGCTTTAGTCTTTGCCCAAATATTGGTTGATATCAGCTATCGGCAGATACTTAAAGCCGAAGTAGCGGCATTGGTGTCGGAAAAGAAAAAAAATGGATCAGTGTACCACTAATAATTAAATATATACAGTATAATCAACTAAATAACAATACAGTAATACAGTTACAGTTACCTCGCTCTATCGCGGTTCACTCTTCGCGGCCTCGCTGTTTCGCAGATATTTTTTTCCAATTTTTTTTTTCATTTTTTTTTATAGTGTAACTTTTTTTTTTATAGTGTAACAATGTGTTCTGTGTCCTGATTGACTAAGAGACTAGACCAGAACTAAACGTGGACTAAACCAGGTCTAAACCAGAACTAGACCAGGTCTGAACCAGGATTAAATCACTCCGTGCGGCTTTTGCGTTCGTTTGTGCGTGTTCGGTTTGTGGCTCGGGTTGAGAGTACGCGGTCCGGGCGCCGCAGTTCTACCTCGTGCTCACAGCCCCGGTGCGGCCTTGCGCTGCATTTTCTCATATCTGTCTCTAGTTTAAACACTCAAACTTTCATAGATTTTCAACTAAATTTATTAATAGTGACGCGTGGGGGAAGACACGGCCCCGGAAGGCCCGCCGGACACGCGAGGAGCACTGCCACGTCCCGGGACGAGACGCGCACCAACCCCTTGGAGAAGTGCGCGACACGTGCTGCTCTGTCACGGATTTGTCCACGATAAACCCCTCATCATGGACAAATCCGCGTATAATGTGTGTGGTGAGGCATTTACAGCTTTAAAACATATAGAATAATTGTGAAATATAAAGTTGTCCTACTTTGCGGATTGCACTTATTGCAGGCTATTTCTGGTACCTAACCCCCGCGATAAACGAGGGATTACTGTATTACAGCATATCAATAGAACCTATTCTTTTTCACGTTTAAGACAGAGATCTTAAATGTAGCTGTAGTTATGTAGTAGAAACGATACTAGTATTGTAACAGTTGTTCCATATTTACCATTGGCTCCCCCTTCTTCTTAGAATGCCCCCCCTCTGTGCTCTGTCCATCTGATCCTGGTGTGGAGCTGATGTCTTCTGCACTGGAGGCCTGCTGATCCGAGGTGTTGTTACAAGACTGAGATGGCGCCTGATGCTCCTGATAGAGAAGAGTCCTTAGCTTCTCATCTAAAGTCTTTATTGTTCGATCCACAAACTCCACTCTCCTTGGCCCCTCACTGTCCGACTCCCCCTGGTGGCCACTGGCAGGCTGCTGTTGACCCGAGGAGGTTTGCGGTGCTTGGTGCGCAGGACTTTCAGGTTGAGACGAAACTGATCCAGGTTGAATTGATGAAGAGAAAGGTTGTTGCAATACTACAGACTGTTGGGAAGTAATTTCTCCTGTAGGACTAATTTTATTTTGATTCTTCTGAGATGGTAACGCGTTGGTAAGAGCCATTTTATCACTGCCATTCACCTCCAAGGAGACAGGCGGCACTATGGCACAGCACGGCATCTCTGTTGCCATGGAGATACAAGGATCCTCAACAGAAAAAGAGTGGTTGAGGTTAGAGGGAGGAAGGGGATGTTTAGTCACACTAGACTGTGGCTGCTGTAGCTGCGTCTTGTCCTGTGGTTGCACTAAAGTTGTTTTGTCTATAGGGGGCAGTGTAGAGGAGGTTGAACTGGATAAAGATGCAGCAGGAGTAGACACTGCAGCACTGGTGGAAGTGGGCTTGACAGATGAGTTTTCAGATTCTGGAGAAGAAAATAAATAAATAAATGAAGAAAGCAAAGCCTGCACTTTTTTTCAGTCTGGAAAACGCCTCGCCCTCCCGACTGCTACAGTGTTAGATCATTGACTGATTTCACCATAAGGCGTTGTCAGCACAAGTGTAATTTCTGCTCTTCATTTCTGCAGAATCATTCTTATGTAACTATCCACAAAACAATGGACCAGCATACACAAGAACGCAGGCAAAATCAGAGTAATGAACATTATATATACTTCAGTTTTTAAGGCTATAGATCAAATCATAAAAAATAAATCTTGCTTAAAAAGGTTTTCTTAATATTTGTGGAATTAGTACAAACTAAACCTCATTTCAATAGGGTGACCAGACCCAGCAGATTTATCCAAATTCATTGATTTGTCATAATTTTATACAAGAAATGTCCCAGGTGTCCCCCATTTTTCTGTCACCCACACACAGAAAAGACACCTCATTGTTTAGCTAAAATACAGAAAATCGTGCTTGAAAATGATTATATACTGTATGTATGTATGTATGTATGTATGTATGTATGTATGTATGTATGTATGTATGTATGTATGTATGTATGTATGTATGTATGTATGTATGTATGTATGTATGTATGTATGTATGTATGTATGTATGTATGTATGTATGTGTGAGTGTCTGTGTGTGTGTGTGTGTGTGTGTGTGTGTGTGTGTGTGTGTGTGTGTGTGTGTGTATATGTATATATATATATATATATATATATATATATATATAAATTCAACGAAAGTCCCTCAGCGATTATATACTGAATGTGTCGCAGTTTAGCATTTTTGAACTCTAGTCACCCTATTCAGGAAGTTTCCATAAAGAGATGTAAAATAAAAAAAAAGAAACATTAAAAAGGGCTGCATATAAAAAATATCTAACTGCAGTGGTCTCTTTATAATTAAGACTGTAAATCATATAATAAAGCAATAAGTGCAATGGAGCAGAATGATAGATGTTGCAGCCTACCGTGATCTGTAGAGGTCGCAGATGTTTTCTCTGTGTTGGCGTTGGGTATTTCAGCCACTGGGCAGATGATGAACCAGCGTTTGCCTGTGTGCAGGACTTTCAAGAGCAAAAAGAGAAATTGAAATGGTTAATCTTTTAATATAACTGCGTTGGGAATTATGGTCTATTAAACAAACACGCTCACCATTTTGCTGATATACAAGTTGAGGGCTGCTTGGAAATACAACATGTGATCCCTACAAAAAATAAGTACATAAACAAAGCCTCATGGTGTAAATGTTTTTTATACAAATGGTATTACTTTATAATATTGAAATTGGCAAAAGTGGAGCATGTAAGTAAACTGTACTGTACAAATCATACAAAAGTAAGCTGCTAAAACCAAAAGTATCGAAATGGTTCGTTTTATTCTCCTACTTGCCAAGCCTTGGTTTTGTCCATGTATTGTTTCAAAAGGTATATTAAAATATCACATTCAGTATCAGTATTGCTGTACTTCACATCTATTCAATCTATTCCGATATTGCGCAGCCCCCGCTTAAAAGAGGAGGTATCTAACACAGACCATCACTTATCTGACCGATATGAGTGTGCAGTCACATTGCCGCATATATTGCACAGGGGCCAGTGAATTGATTGCTTAGTGACAGTTCATTTCTCACCTCCGTCTCTACGGTGCCATCTGTATTGTTCTGTTTCGGGCTCCCTCCCAGATCAGGATCCTTCTCGCCCTCCGTGTCCTCGCTCAACATGTCCTCAGCCTTCTCCACAATGTCCTTCAGCTGCTCGATAAACATCTCCTTCTCCAGCAGCAGAATAAAATCGTTTTCCACCTTAAAAATAAGATTAAGTGCATTGTGTAACTTTTCTGGTGGAAGGTCCGTCAAATGCTTTTCTTTATGAAACGTTATTGCTTTGTCTGGAACGTTTAACAGTATGGTATTAAATCTTTTTATCTCCATAGAGACCAAGCCAGACAAAGTTAGAGGTGAGGTCTGTGGAGAGGCAAATCTGTTCAGTCAGAATGCCCGTTTTTCTCAATATTTTTTATTTATAAAACCACCTGTAATTGAATAAAGGTAAGGTAGAACTGTTTAATGTCATACTGTAGAACATTCCAGGCAGAGCAATGAAATATCCATAGAAACAAGCAAGGTCACAAGGTGACAGACCCCCAACCAAAAAGTTACATAGTGCACAGATTTTTGTTGCATCATTAATATGTTTCTATAAGCAAAAGTTAGCATTTAGCATTTGGAAAGAAAAATACAGCTAAAGAATGTGTAACCGATTATGGCAGTGTATGCTTGGCACATACCATGTAAATCGCAATTTCTTCTGGCGCGTCTCCATCCAGGTCAAATTTAAACGTGACCATCTTGTGATTATGAGTCTCCAGTTGACACTCCACCATCTTGTCCCCTGTATTACACACCTACAAGGGGAGTGCGCAGAATTGATTAGACAAAAAACACTGATGAATGAATGTGTACATATTCAGAGTACCTACATTGAGCATGCTCAGTTTGGGCTTGCTTATTCTCTCCTGTCTGGAGCGGGTACGTGAAGTCTTGCGGTGGTGTTTTCTGACTTTTGCATCACTTCTGCTCCCATGGGTGCCCTCATACCCATCACTCATCTCTTTCCCCGACATGGCATCAGAGTTCACACTGGAGGCAGAACAAATAAATAATATATAATAATAAAATAATAATAAATAATAAAGAAAGCTGCAAACTTCAAAGCTTTGAGCAACGTCACAATTAAAATTAAAGTTACTATTCATAAGGCATTATGTTTTTGTGTTATTTAAATTATTACTGCAACTTGTAACTAATAGAAATCAAGCAAAGTTAAACAAAACACGGCACCTGTCATAGCTCTGGCCAGTAGTGTGTTTCTCAGTGGCTTGATCCTAGAAATATAAAATGGCAAAAGTGTGGTTGAATTTAAGACATTAAGAATTAATTTATTACATTTATTACAACACTACTCATAAGACTGGTCATAAAAATATTGTTCTGCAAACTATTACTTTTCTACTTTAGCTTTTACCTCCATAGTTGTTCCTGATCCATGAGTAGCCACATGTGTTTTGTTCTGGGTGAGACTGGCACTCTCCGCTGTGGATCTTTGGGTCTCAGACTGCACTGGGACCTGGGTATGAACCTGTGTCTGGACCTGGGACTGGACCTGGGTCTGTGAGTGCAGTTGGGACACACAGCTGTTGTCTGCAGAGGTGCTATGAAGTGATCCGCTGTGCACAGGTGAAGAGGTGGGCTGGACTAACTGTGAGGGAACCACTCCAGGAAGAATGACATGGGTCTGCTGGGGAACCTGCTAAATGAGAAAACAATACTTTATTTAATATTGTTTGTAATATTAATAATAGTATTGTTATAAATACAAAAAAGGCACATATCAATTATCATATTTCAATCACAACTTTTGTTCAACTGCGTTATGTTTTCCTATGAATAAATTTGGTGCATTTTTATAATGTGTGTTTCACTGTCACCATCATGCCATTCTACTTGATGCTTGAAATGCATGTGTACATTATTCTTAGCATATACAGCTTTGGTAAAAATAATAATAATAATAATAATAATGAGAGACCACTGCAAAATTATATTTTTTTCTGATTTTACTACTTATAGGTATGTGTTTGGGCAAAATGAACATTTTTGTTTGAATCTATAAACTACTGACAACATTTCCCCCAAATCCAAATAAAAATAGTTTAGAGCATTTATTTGCAGAAAATAACAAATGGTCAAAATAACAAAAAAGATACAATGTTTTCAGACCTAATGCAAAGAAACAAGATCTTTTTTTTTTTTTTTTAAACATCATGCTAATGTTTACACTTAAGATGAGTTCAGAAATCAATATTTGGTGCAATAACCCTTATTTTTAATCACAGCTTTCATGCGTCTTGGCATGCTCTCCACAAGTCTTTCACATAGTGTGACTTTATTCCACTCCTGGTGCAAGAACTGAAGTAGCTCAGCTTTGTGTTTGTGTTGGAATTCAACAGATGCTGGAATGGAATGGCTGTAATACATGTAGAGATGCTGATTTCAGAAAAAAATGCAGTGGTCTCTTATTTTTTTCTTAGAGCTGTATGTATATTAATGCATTAAGCATCCTCTAAACACACTTCTGAACTACTGTAAACAGGTAAAATCACAATTTGCTAAACATTTAAAGCACATCGAAATCAAAACACAACTAGGGCTGGGTGACATGGCCAAAAATATATATATATATCTTTTGCACTCACTGGATGATTATTTTCATTCTTTTATTTAAGACATTGTAAACTGTAAACATTTTGTATTTGTATGTAATTGTAATTGCACAATAGCCCTCCGTTGCAATTAAAGTCAGGAGTAAAAAAATTTAAATAATCCTCAATTTTATGATTTAGCAATTTTTCAAAATCTTGATTATTAAAAACTCTACATGCAGCTTGGGGCAACATGACCAGTCCTCAGCCACATCACATTTACCTGTATCAGAGAGCTTCCATTTGGGGGAGGCTGTGTATTCTGAACCAAGGCACTGTGAGCGTGTATGGGGTGTGAAGCGTTTAATGCCGATGTAAATACAGGTTGTGGAAGGTGCAATGGAGAGGTGGGTGTGATCTTCCCCAGCACAGGTGTGGGAGAAGGTAAAAAAGACACAGGTATGTTCGGTGATAACATGTTCTCTACCATCAGCGGGGAGAGGGGGGAAACAGAGGGGGTGGCTGATGGGTGGACTGGCCCGGGACAGAGGAACATGGGGCTAGGAGATTGAGAGATTGAAGGAGGATGAAGAGCACAGCTGGAGGTTGGGAGGGAGGAGTCACAGTCAGCCTGCACCTGCACTGTGGGGTACAGAGAGGGGATCTTAAAAGGCAAAGAGGAAGGAAAGGAAAGAGGAAATCAAGAAAACGGTGCAGAGGATTAATAATAAAACCAGACAAAACTGCATTATTAGTATTTGAATCTCCAGAAGTTTCAAATACGATTCAGATATGGTAGATTGCAAGCAACCCTGTTATTGTCAAAAGGTCCTATATTATGCAAATTTTACTCTTGTGAGCTTTAGGCCATGTTAGAAACATACCTGGAGTTGTGTTTTGTTTCATTCACACGTTTGAGCAACACTTTATGATTAGTCTGTCTACATTCTGCAAAACTCAAAATGCTCTGTTCCACCTTGTGATGACATTTAGTGTGAATTTAAGGTTAACAGAGCTACTTTTAGGTTTAGTTCAGTAGAGGCAATCACTGTACTGAAATCATCCAACTGATTAGTAAAGGAGTAAATGGAGTTTACAAACACAGTAGAGCACTTCCTGTATTACCACATTGCCACATTACCACATCATAAGGTGGTGTTTTCTGTTTGAAAGAATAACTCGACCTAAATATCCAGGATTTGTGTGAATGAAACAAAACAACTCCAGGTATGTTTTGAGGAGAAAACATTATAACATAGATCAGAAAATGGTCCCTTTATTACTATGCAACACTTTTTGCTCAAGCTTTTTGAACAAAAAACTATTTATTTGAGGTTTAAATGCAATATAAACATGCATTGCTACTGTATTATACATATGCAATTTTTCAATTTCTTTATGACAAAAAACAGTATGATAAATTGTGATACCTGACAAGGTTGTGTAGATTGGAGGGAAGTTGAGATCTGCAGGGGCTGGAGATGTTGTGCTGAAGTCTGGAAAAAAAATACAAAGGAAATAATAATAGTAAGGTTCAATACCAGACAATAATGGCTTCAGAGAGGAAACAAGGAGAGAGGATGTTAGCCAGAAAAGCTACCCAATTTGGAAAAGCCACATTTCCTACTATTGATTCAGATAACAATAGCCTCCTCATTTCCAAATGATAGAGCTTCCACATTGACATCACCTTCAAACCTGATATTTGAACAACTTGCCTTAAATCTAAATCTACAATTACAAATTCTACAATTACAAAATCTACAATTTTTCACGCACAATTACAAAGTGTTGAGATCCATCATATCCAATCTAATAGGAACAGCAAGCTAAAATGTTCACCAAAGCTCACCACAGTCTGCCAAAATCTAAAACTGTTTTCATAATTTTGACACGAAAAAGATCCAATTGATGTAACCAGATTATTTTTCCGAGTTACCGGATTAAAAGTAAGTGTGGGTAAGTAAATTGTGCAATACCTTCTAGATTATGAAAATCAAAGGTGGAATACAGTCCATTCATTTTAAAAGGTGCACTATGTAACTTTTGGGTTGGACTGTCACCTGCTTGTTTCTATGGATATGTCATTGCTCTGCCTGGAATGTTCCACGATATGACTTTAAACAGGTCTACCTTATATTTATTCAATTACAGGTGGTTTTACTGCTCAAACATACCTAAAGGAAAAGGCATTCTGACTGAGCATGATTGCCATTCCGCAGATCTGACCAGTAACTTGATCTGGTTTGTTCTCCGTGAAGATGTAGAAAGGTTTAATACCATACTGCAAAACATTCCACACAAAGCAATAACATCTCTCTCTCTCTATGAAGAAAGTATAATATGTAATAATTGCTAAGGAAGTTCAGAATTGATTTAATACAAGTACAGTATTTTAAATTATTCAAAGTATTAGACATTTATTTATGAATTGAAATTCCTTTTTCCCCCCTAGATAAGCTGACAATCCTCACCTGAGTTGCATGTCCGAGCAAGCTCTGACCCTCCTCCACAAATGTTTGAGTAAACTGGAGTGGAGCTGCATGTTGTTGTGGCCCATTTATAGTATGTGCATAGTCCTGGTTTGTAAGAACTGCCTGGGTTTGTGAAAGTACAGTATTTTGTTGCAAAGTTGCATGGTGCTCCTGCTGATTTGTCAAATGTTGATTGTAAATTTCTGGTGCAGCTTGTGATGGCATTTGATTTGAAGCCACACAACTGGGGTAGGTTTGTTGGATTGAAAAGAAGCTTGAATTAGCTGGATGCGGTGGTTGTTGACTTTGCGTTTGGTAGCCCTGCGCAATATATTGTGGTGTGCCTGATGCTTGACTTTGCTGTACATTTTGATGTGCGTAGCCTGCAGCGTTGGTAAGAGAACTGAGAGGAGCAGTGGGGTGGTTGAGACCCGACTGGAGGTACTGCAGAGAGGTGCTTGAAATGCCCTGAATAGACTGATTCTGGTGGTCCACAGAGCTGGCCTGAAACAAAAGACACATAGTAAACACACTGTGTTGATAGTCTGCAAAGAGAAAACAATTGATACTTTGCAGCTGATGAAGCAAACTGTAGGCCCTGCTGTGTTTGAAGAGCTTAGAATAAAGTCTAAGGCTGTGTCCCATTTCTCTGTCTTACCCCTTCATCTTACACCTACCCCTTGGTTTTGTGCATTCATTTGAAGGCAAGGGGTGTCTCGATTCTAATTTTGATCAAGGGCTAGGGCCACGCCCGAGGGCGACATCCCCCTTGAAATGAAGTGAGCTCTCGACCAGACTTGAAACGAAGGGGTACACCTACAAGCTCAGGCAGGTTTTGGGATCAGGATGGCAGCGTCACATCGACCAGCCAAGGAGTCTCATAAATGTATTTTCAGCAGTTGTAATTATTGATTAACAGTTTAGCATGGTTTACAATTAGGACGCTTATGTTCTGCGTTACTTTTAGTGAACTGTTGTTGCGGTTTTAAATGTAGTGATGTCTGTTTAACCGACGTTATTGTTTTCATCGAACTTTCATACATAAACAAGCAGCTAGTTTTTTTGTCAAGCTGAGGGACCCGATAATCCTTGACATTTGTTTACGTTTGTTTGCGTCAATTGTTGTCGTCTCTGTAGACGTAGAAGCCAGGTAGAGGCAAGAGATGATGACGCAAACGGTAATTGAGTGGTGTCCCATTTATTAGGGGAACATTCGTACCCCGAGCCCTCTCAGCTCGTTATCGAAGGGCAAGACAAAGACATAGATAAAGGGGTAGAAGGGCAAGGGGTAAGACAGAGTAATGGGACGCAGCCCAAGTTAATTTTAATACATCTGACCATAAATAGCTGACTTGGTTGGCACTACAACAGATGCGATGATTTGTGTGGTTAAAAAAGTCTCTCACGCATAAAATTCCAGTCACAAGCTAGATAAACAGGACCATCTAAGCTCGTATTGATCACAGACTCGGGAAAATCTGTTCTTTAAATCTATTTAGTATTTTTATTGAGTTTTCAGAATACAGAAAACATTTTTTGCTAATGTGTGCAATGTGTCACCATGGTAACATTCTGCCAATAGAGATATATGTAGAATACCCCCAGTGTGATGACACTGCAAAGTATCAATATACAAATGCCAAGGCCTCTTTAAAATTGAATCTAGAGAGAACTTGCAGCAATCACTGAGCTGGAAAAACAAGAGTATGGTAAAAGACACGGGACACAAAGCAGTAAAAAACAAAAGAAGAGCAAGGATTAGATCTCTGCATTGTAAAATAAGAGACACAACCAAAGTTTTAAGACCAGCAATAGGGAAAGCGGTAAAACTAGATTTGTAATCAGGAAGTAGAGATGTTAGAATTTGTATCAGTTGTAAAGGGCTGGTAAAAGTTAATGAGCAGGAAAAACACGATCAGTTAGACCTTGTGACACTGTCCACCATCATTCTCTGAGGGAGTAGGGCCCAGAGAGCAAAGGTCAAAGGTAATATAGGTCTTAGCGTCTCCATGCAGAGTGCACTTCAAGGTTAGGGTGTAGACATGTGGTTAGGGAAGCAGTCGAGACCTTGTTAGGACGCTATAAATTCATCTAGAGACCTACCACTCCTTTGGCCCTGGTCTCTGGATCTTCTGAACAGTGTGCAGGCATGGATTCTTGAGAGGATTCCAGGTCTCCAGTAGAAGACAATAGTTGTGTCTTCAAAGTGCCATCTCCATCACTACAAGGTGTCCGGCGAGTAACAGCAGGGTGCATGGTTTGGGTATGTGAAGTGGGACAAACAGTTGATTTTCCACTGATTATGTTAAAAAGGTTCTTTTGTAGCAGGGAGAAATCTGAAGACTCGTTTAAAATTTTCTGGCTTGAACCATGGCGTCCTAATCCATGAGTTAACCCAGTGGTCGGATACTGAAGGTCACTGTAGTGTGATAGGGGAGGGCGATTGCTCATGTAAAGCAAAGACAAGCAGGCCTGGCATGTGTGTCCTCTCTGCATCGACAGCAAATGATTATGATGAGATGTTAGACTCACAAGACTGCTTAGGTCAGAGTGCCTGCGTCCACCTAGAGCTGGAAATGATAGATTCTGATTGGTCAGTTCAGATGAGGGTCTCACACACGTGTCACTAAGGCGGCGTTCCGGGGATAAAGGATGCAGAGCCGTAGGAGAGGGAAATACATCTGCTACTTCCAGTTCTGTAGGACTCAACTCTGATTGGCTCTCGAGGACAGGGGTGGGGCTAACTGTCCTCTGAGCTTGAATGTGGCCGTTAAGTTGACTAATATGATTGGCTCTATAAGTGTCTATAACAGGAGCACTCCCCCTCCTGGCGGCAGCGCCCAAACGTGTCCGGATCTCAGGGCTCAGAGTAGGTCTCCACACTTCACCTTTGTCACAGGAGCGAGGTCGGACTGGGGACTGACCGGGCTGACCAGGCTGACACCAAAATGCAAAACACAAGTTATGTAAATACACTCATGGGATAAGGCAAGATTAAAATAGGAATTCTTGTGGCACTAAACAGATAAGAATGTTTGCGCATACATGTTTGTATTAGGTCTTAAAAAAAAAGCTGCAAATCTTGCACAGTCACAACTACAGTTAAAGTTTGTATTCACTTATTTTCCAAAGAACATATGGCATAATGTTTTTGTGCAATTCAAATTACTACAACTTGTAAATGATAGAAAGCACGAAAAGTTAGAGAAAACATGGCACAAAATGTATATCTAGACCAGGGGTCGGCAACCCGCGGCTCCGGAGCCGCATGCGGCTCATTGATCCCTCTGATGTGGCTCAGTACAGTGGTCCCTCGTTTATCATGGGGGTTACGTTGTAGAAATAACCCACGATAGACTAAATCTGTGAAGTAGTCAGCTTTATATTGCGTGTATAAATATGCGTGTATTTCACAGTTCCTCTGACTGAGGCGCCTGGCGCCGCTGCGCTGTTGCGGGTTTTGTTGGGGAGAAAACTTGTAAACATTCAGCACTTCAGAGCAGTGACGGACTGGGATCATCGGCCCTGGCAATTTACACCTAGAAGCGTCCCCGTAGTCTGTGGAACGGGGGGGAGGGGTTCTACAGCTCTGCACCAAACACAGAACTGTGGTGAGAACGCATCCGTGCGCTCTCAGGACTGGTTCCGCCGCCTGGACTCCAGGTTCCACCAGTTCGTTATGCGCAAACATTGCCGCTACTTCCCGATGCGCATTGATCACCCGGAGAAGTGTGCGCGCGGTCAAATCCGTAATAGAGCACGGCCTCGGCCCTTCTGGCATGTGCTCAAATGCCAGACCGCTCAGTCTTCAGAGTCACACTGCTCGTGATCGAACATTTAAATAAATTTGGCAAACTGAACACATTCTGTACAGGAGACATGGAGGAGAATGACTGACAAAGACAAAGGTCTACAGTCCTTTAGCCAATCAGGATGCAGAACACAATACGTGTTGATACACTATAAAATAAATCAGCGAAACAGGGAGGGACCACTGTATTTAATTAAAATGTATTTTATTTTAGTTCGTTCATATTCAAAATGCGTGAAAAGTCCCTCAGTCGTCCAGGTAGAATCCATGATCAAAGGAGAAGTTCAATTTGTCAACTGGACAAAGTTTGTTTGGTTGAAAACGTTTCGCCGCTCATCCGAGAGGCTTCGTCAGCTCTGGCCCTCATGCTGGTTAGACCCTGTTTATATCTAGCTGCAAGGGAGGAGCTAACTACCCTGAACAAAGCTCTGCACCTATCCCCGCTACTCTCTTTTGTTTTACGAATTCCTCTGGCGTCTTGTATTAGCATATCTATAAGCCCTAGGCGGCGCTCACTACACTGAAATAGCTCTGAAACTATCAACTAATCTGTCTCTTTGTATTTCAAAGAGACAGATTAGTTGATAGTTTCAGGAATTCGTAAAACAAAAGAGAGTAGCGGGGATAGGTGCAGAGCTTTGTTCAGGGTAGTTAGCTCCTCCCTTGCAGCTAGATATAAACGGGGTCTAACCGGCATAAGGGCCAGAGCTGACGAAGCCTCTCGGATGAGCGGCGAAACGTTTTCAACCAAACAAACTTTGTCCAGTTGACAAATTGAACTTCTCCTTTGATCACATATTCAAAATGTAATTCTATGTCACAAAGGTTTAAAAAAAAGCCATTATATGCAGTGTTATTTCATTTTAAATTTCAAAAGGGTTTTGCGGCTCCCAGTGTTTTCTTTACTGTGTGAAACGGGTCCAAATGGTAAAGGTTGCCGACCCCTGATCTAGAAAAATCTTTTCAGACCAAGTACCAACACAGAAAATACTGAAAATCTCAAACATAATATACATAACATGACATAACATAAGATAATCATGGAAACAGGAACACACTAATTAAATAAGGTATTTGATCCAATACTGTACCTAAATCAGAATTCACTTGAAATTCACATACTGGTACTCCTGACATATTTAGGTATTGATTATAAGTGAGAAACACTGGTTCAGTGTAAATGTCAAAAATGTAAACATTTGTAAGTTCTGAGTTATTCCATTTGGATACAGACCTGCTGTGTTGTCATAGTGGGTTCAAGGAGTGACTGGTAAAGGATGCTCTGCTGACTGCTGTGTGAGTCTGAGTACACAGTGGAGCCTGTACCACTGTCCAGTGTGCTGTCAGCTGCCAAAACACACACAAACAAAACATAATTATAACATAATACCCTTTATCTTAAAATTTTACAGTGATCAAATTTCTCCAGATGTCAAGCCATATTAATGATACGGTATTTGCAGCTATTCTGTGAGCGAACATGTCACTTTTTCTCTACTGGTGCTGTTTAAACATACACAACCAGTCAAAAGTTTGGACTCACCCTCTCATTCAGTGATTTGTTTCTTTTTTTCTTACTACTTTCTACATTTTAGCAAGATATATGGAATTATATCTTACTTCATCAGTATGAGAAGTATGAGAAGTAAGTAATCATATCACATTTTCTAACCAAATCCTCAAATTACCCTCCTTTTGCTGTTAGGGTTGTTAAACTTATTTTTTCTTTGCGCCCTAATTCCAAACATCATACTTCATATAGAAAGTAGTAAACATATAGAAAAAAGATTGACTGGCATGGTGTGCTCAAACCTTTGACTGATAGTGTATTGTGTCACTTTTGCTCTTTAAACCAAGCAGTAGAGACAATCAATGGCCCTATATCTTATCCAACTGAAGCCTCTTGCACATGTTCCTTCTGTTTTGATCAGTAATAAAGGCAGAAATCCTCACATGTGACCGATGTGGTACTGGTTGGGAGGTTGCAGAGGCGGTTGTGATGGTCAGGGTCTGGTTCTTCTGGTTCAGCTCTGGTGGAGGAGATCTGTGTGGTTGTGCCCATTGCCCTGTCCTGTCTAAGAAAAGCAGACACTGTCCTCTCTCTCCTCCATTTGATCAGAGCCACTCGGTCCCGGAGGGACTTTCCCACGGTCTTTACATCACTCTCATGGAAGAAGCCCGATTCCACCTGATGAGGCACAAGAAAGGCCATTGCATTATATTGTGATTTGAGAAAGAAACGTTGTTGAAAGCAAGACAGATGGAGAAAAGAGAATGTGAGATAGCAGAGGGGAAAGAAATCTATTTTAAGGGGCTGAGTGCTGAAGTATTGCTTTTGTCAGCAGCTGGTATGGTAGCGTATTTATCAGGAAAATGTTAAAGCTGCAAATAGAAACAAATGAGCACTTACCAGGAATACAAGAGCTCAAATTAGAATATTCTGTATCATTTTGTGCATGTTTATCTATTTTCTTTATTTAAACAGGCAATATGTACACTAATAATAAACACTGGCACTGTAAATGTGTAGTCTCTAAGCAACATGCAAAATGCCAATTTATGGGAAATCCCTCAACAGAAGTTAATTCACTGCATCGTGCTTCACATAATTCTGCTATAAACAGTGTTGGGAAGTAAATGAATACGTGTACCGATACATTCAGAATACTGACACTGAGTATCTGTATTCTGGTTGAGTTACTTTTTTATTTGGTGATATTCAGAATACAGTTCCTTTTTTAAATTAAAAGGAATACATTGTGGTACTGGATCTCAAAATTTAGCCTTCAAACTGCACATAACTAGTGCATGTGTGATTTTTCCATCTGTAATTAGTGACAGGAAATGCAGACCAAACGGTGAAACAAACAAAGCTATTTTTAATCCTATTTACACTATAATGTAAATGTGACTCAAGTATTCAGAATATTGTACTCCGATTGAACCATGTATCAGAATACATTACACAATACATTTTAATGTAGGTATTTAGTATTCTGTAACTAAATGCCTATAAATTGTGGAAGACTGGAGCTTATAAATTTTCTATGGGCCAAATCTGTAAATCTGCTTACAGGGGCATTTCATCATCCACTCACCATCTCTTGTGCCACAACTTCAGGAACCTCTTTCTCCAGGTCAAAGGAAAACTCAATGGCTCCAGTTTCTTTGTATTTCCCTTTCAGTTTTTTGTGGTCCTCTACCCACAGCTTCAGAGCGATGGACGCCTTTTTCCCATCGTCCTCCTCTGCAAGCTCCACCCTCACACCTGTGTCCTCAGCAAAGAAGGCGTGGTTCAGAAGTTCTTTGATTGTGTACCTGACAAATGGAACATACAAAAAAATAGGTTTAAATAAAAAAAATCTAATGATGAAAATTTTAAAATCTAATGATGTACAGTTTTAACATGCCAACACTGCAGCGGCCATTTTAGGGTGAGATAATCCAAACAAAGCACAACTGATAAACATAACATTTTGTATTTTATGAAAAGTTATATTAAACCAATAACGTGATTACTGAAATGCAGACATCCCAAGTTCCAAAAACTAATTTCAGGGAGATGTCGTCCAGCCCCCCCCCCCCCCCCCAAACCTAACCCTACACAATAGAGAAGGCCACTTATTTTAACAACTTTTTATTAACTTAACTGAGTTCTTAAACGTTAAACTTTAAAATTAAACATAAACTCTAAATTAAATTAAATAGTCTAAAATCCGGGATATTTTATGTGACTCGCGGGCATCAGGGAGCCACTATAATTTTCCGGGAGACTTGGGATGTCTGGAAATGTGTAGTGTGACATTTTGAAAACATATATTGATACTCTGCAGCTGATGTCATTAATATATAACATAATATACCAGGGAGTGTGATGCCAACTGTAAACACTGCTCTGTCTGAAGCTCTGTTACTCAAATTAGACATTAATCTGAGTTTTACTTTAACACAATCTGACCAGAAAGAGCTGGTTTTGTTGGAACTATAAAAAGTGAGATGATTTGTGCTGTTAAACAAGTCTCTCACACATCAAATTAGTCACAAGCCAACTAGCATTAGCCGACAGTTTTTCACTCACCTTCTAGTTGAAAATCAAACACCTAAACAGAACCATGAATGCTCGTATTGATCACAGGCTCCTGAAAATGTGTTGCTTAAATAAATATTTTTGCTAATGTGTGTCACCATGGTAACTAATATTCTGCAAATGGAGATACATGTAGAACACCCCCAACATGATGTCACTGCAAAGTATCAATACACGCAGCTGGTAGTGTTATAGGCTCATTAAAACTTTATTTCCTCGGCATCTTTATGCTGAAGTTGTGAAATCGTTCAACAATGAAAAAGCCACATAGACCTGAATGTGACCCCTTGTGCTTATGTAACTGAACTGATAGGTGCCTTGCAGATACAAAGGAAAACTGAGTTGTCAGCCATCTGTGACAGGGCAGTGAAGCAGAGAAAGTGAGATGAAACATAGCCCAAACACAAACAGTGAAGGACACTTTGGTTTAAAAGTGTGAATATTCAGCATCCTGGGGTGCCCATCACTCACCGCTCTTCCTTCTTTTGGCAGATGCACTCGCCAATAATCTCCTTTATTTCTGGATCCATGACCTTGTTGTAGCTGGCTGGCTTAACTCCCTGCGGAAAAGTGAAAAGAAATCAAAAGTAAGAATTAGTAGGTAGTGCAGATATGAGATTTAGATCCTTCCCCATTAAAATTTTATTGGAAACAAAGGAATATAATATACTGGACACTGACACAGCAACACCTCATCTACAGTCCCCTTGCTCCTTTTCCAAAAATCAGAAGTCACTGTACATATATTACAAGAATTCTCAAGCTTGGAGATTTAGATCCTTAAAAGTACCAAATTTGTTGTAATGTGGTCTAAATTTTTATTCATCTATGCTGAAAATGTAAAACTATTACATAAAGGGATTCCCTGTGGTTTGTTATTACAGTCCCTTAAGGGTAAAGTAATGGACAAAGAACGCCAATAAACATGCGAGTATATAGAGAGAGTTTCACAGCCCCTGACCATCACCATGCCTTTATTTAATACCACATAAGACACAGGTCAGATTTCAACCAGACCAAGAGCGGAAATCAACCCCCCCTTTAAATTTTTACAGCATCTCTGCTTAAAGATGAAATGAAAAGTACTTGTTTAACTGGTAACAAGGACCTTCAGTAAAAAATTGACTTACACTGGTGACTTTGCGGTAAATCTGGGCAGCGTTTTGGCACTCTGCATAGGGGTATTCTGAAGTTGCCATCTCCAGCATACACATCCCAAAAGCATACACATCCACTGCTTCATCATAGTGCTCCTCGTACATTTCTGGTGCCATGAACTCTGGTGTGCCTAAAAGTAAAATAACAGTTACAAACTTTCTATAAAACCTATGGATAGAACAGGCTCTTGTGATTTCTCATTCCTGTGCATAGTCATTTTATGATTGTTCCTTTAACTTGCCACTGAATTGCAACCAATATAGCTATTAAACACATTTCTGGAGAGTATGATAATATGTGGCATGCAAACAAAGCTTTTACTGAAAATAATAAGAGATAAAAAGATGAAAGATGTAAAAATGCTCATTGAAAACATACTATATTAATAAAAGAAAAAATCATATTATTATAGTTATTGTAAATTGTGTTAAAATCTCCTGTTGTTCTCATGGACGCAATAACGCCTCATTCAGTTTATAGGTTATGCAAAATGAAATTGCAATATAAACAACAGTAAAGGCCGCCACACACTACAATAGAATTTGCCCAATTTTGGCTGCGATTTGCTTCTCCCCGAGTTCAGGGAGGCGTGACCCGACTTTCTGTCTTTGTGTGTGATTTTGTAGCCGCTGCACTCCTCATGTGCGTGGTGTCAGTGTGACTCTGAGCAGCTCTGTCACATCATAACCATCAAACATCAGCAACGTTACATGCATCAGGAGCAGAGAAGTGATGGCCACAGAGGCGCAACATACCAAGTCAGGAAATAGCAAAAATAATTATTACTCACCACTCATGATGTTGTAACTATAAACTGCAGCATCCCATCCTCATTATCCACAGAATTTGTCCTCCACAAATAATGACACCCAGCCCATAAAACCACACGATTAATACAGTTTGAAGCATTCTTTAAAAGTAAAAAGGCCATCCACAGTGTGCGGATTTGGGGTGAAGCTGCAGATTAGCGATAGTGATTCTACTTCCTGTGCCCCTTATTGCCAACCTTCTGTGCATTAAAATTCATATCTGAAGTACTGCACTACATTTCACAAATAATAATAATAACACAGTTTTGACTTGTATCTAAACTAGAAGTGCAGGGCTCTGATCTTTTGAACACTTAAAGTTGTCGTTTTACTGTAGACAGGAAAGAGCTAACAAGATCGCACTCACAACTGTGTAGCCTGTGGTCCGCAGCCAAAGCCTGCTGCAGTCTTTGCAATCAGAGAGTTAAAATCTCACAAGATTCTCATCGTGTCTGTGGTGTGTGCTTTTTGTTGCATGTTTAGAAATCATTTAAGACTGAAAAAAAACTGTAGAGCCTTTAGTAATGTTTTCTCTTGATTCTATTTCATAATGATTTTGCTGGTTCTTACTTACCTATAACACTTTTTGCAAAGGAGGCCGCTTTCAGTGTTGCCAGTCCCAAATCACCTATTTTCACTGAGCCCGTGGGGCCAGTAATGAAGATATTGTCACACTTCAGATCTCTGTGTATGATGGGGGGGGTCCGTGTGTGGAGGAAATGCAAGCCTTTCAAAATCTGACGGCACCAGCTGCGCAAAACTTTGGGCTTCATCACTTTAAAACGCTTGAGATACCTTTAGAAGAAGAAAATTACAGAATATTAGTGTGCAAAAAAGATTAATATAATACTGCAAATATTCAAATACTGACGTTTTGAGAGTTCCTGATGTCATGAGCTCTGTCACCAACACAATACATTTCTTCCCTTTGAGAGGAGACTCCCAGAAGTCATAAAAGCGAACGATGTTGAGATGCTGAAGACCCTTTAACATCTCTGCCTCCTCCTTGAAGCGCTGACGCTCCATTTTGGACAGTTTGCGGTCCTAAAAGTGAAAAAAATAAATAAATGTAATTGGAAATATTTCTATCAAAGTTCTCAGTTTCATGTCTACTTTGTAAGGTCAAGTTTGAATTACAATGACTTAGCTTTTTTGAAAAATTTGTACAAAATAAATGCCATCTTTTTGTTGGTGTCATGTAACTTTTAAGTAAAATGTGTACCAAAATAGTTTGAACATTTTACAGTTTGTATAAGTATATGCCCCCTTAAAGGCAAATTAACGTTTTTTTTACAATCTTTCGGCAATAAAACAAGTAGTTTTACTCACCCATAGCAGTTTTCTGTCAATTGGAGCAGTATCGCAGAACTTATGTTGAGCCGTTCTGTTCTACTCATGATCCCGTATCCGTTAACATGGTGCTGTATCATTTGCTCGGGGCATTACTTTGCGGTGTCCAAATAACACAAACTTTAGCACTTTTCAAATCACAGAAGCCCGATGTCTTAATGTAAGATTTCATTTGAAGCAAAAGTGGCCTGTAATCCGAGATTTAGCCATAGTTTCGAGTAGATGAGGACGCCAGTGCGCATGCGCGGACTGTGCTCTCAGCTCCCGGGACCCAAACATGAAACGCAAAGCTGAAAACTATGGATAAATCTCGGATTACAGGCCACTTTTGCTTCAAACGAAATCTTACATTAAGACATCGGGCTTCTATGATTTGAAAAGTGCTAAAGTTTGTGTTATTTGGAGACCGCAAAGTAATGCCCCGAGTACTCAGGCTAACGGATACGCTACAACATAACTTTCACCAAACAGCTCCAAATGACAAGTGCTATGGGTGAGTCAAATGACTTGTTTTATTACCGAAAGAAGGCTCAGATTGTAAAATAACGTTACTTTTCCTTTAAAGGTCCCTTAAAGGTTTACGCACAATTAACATTTTGAGCTTTAAGCTATTTTAGAATGCTGTTACCTCATCAAGAATATACTTGCAATTGTTTTGTTTAATTCACACACGTGAGTAACTTTATTATATCTCCCAATCCTTGTGATGTCATGAAGCAGCAGTTTAATTTAACAGCTCCATTTTACCTTTAGTTCAGTAGATTGGCAATTCCAGGCTGAAATGATCCCGGTGATTCTAATGAAGGTGTATGGAGTTAAAAATGACGGTAGAGCCCTTCCTGTATTACCACATGACATCACAAGGTGCAACAGAGTGTTTTCAGTTTCCAGCAGCGTAGTTAGCATTCGCATATCTCGTCTCGATTCGTATCACTGAATGTCTATTACTTATTATTAGCCTGTTAACCTTTAGCGGAAGTGAATGACGGATGCGGTCTGCCGTAAGGGGAAGTTTACGAGTGAACAGGCAACAGGCAGCTAATGTGAGCGCAGTGATACGAATCGAGACGAGATATGTGAATGCCAACTACGCTGCTGGATTTTTCGTGGACAACTGTGTGGGACGCAAATATATCACCTTTTGGACAAATTTTTTTTTTTTTTTTTGAGGAGAAATACAAGCTTTATTACGAGTCTCCGCGAACTTACCGGACCTAATTACCCGAGTTCCAAAATGCGAGCAGAACCGGGCTGAGCGCAAACTGTCAGAGGTAAGCCAGGGTTACCGCACGTAACTTTTAGAAGGAAACCCATACGGATTAACATAAAAAAAAAAAAAAAAAAAAAAAAAAAAAAAGCACTATCCCTTTAAGTTGCATTCATTTCCGAGGTTTGTGTTGGGAGGCAGAACGGAGAAAATCTCACACACTCACACCCTCCACCACACGCTGCAGTTCAAAGACATCGATTCCCTCTCCATCTCCTTCACTTCATCCACCTTTCACTGGCCTCACCCCACTCCCCCATCCCCCCGTATCAGCAATCTGTCTCACTATAACCTTGCACCTACCACGCCTTTAGTACAACCAGCTTTACCTACTCAGAAGCATCCCTTTTCTAACATACTCCATTCAACTCAATGCCCTTAAAACAACCAGCACGACTTCCTTTATCTTACACTGCAGCTTCTCCGATCACACGCAGCGCTCTCTTATGTAACTATGTATACTCCTCACAGGCGAGACGTGAAGCTGGCAGCCCCACCCTCACGGAGAATGGCAACAAAGACGGCATAATGAAATTAAGCCATTTCAAGCCATTTTAAAAATGAACACTAAAGCACAACCATCTGAACCACTTCTAAGCAATTATAAAACACAAAACATTGTGCCAATAGGTGACTATAAAATCTATGGATAGAACAGGCTCTTGTGATTTCTCATCCCTGTGCTTAGTCATTTTATGATTGTTCTTTAACTTGACACTGAATTGCAACCAATATAGCTATTAAAAGATTTTCTGGGGCGTGTGATATTCATATTTGGTGTGCAAACAAAGCTTTTACTGAAAATTATTATAAGGGATAACAAGATGTGAAAATGCTCATTAAAAACATACTATATTGATAAAAGTAAAATGCATATTATTATATTATGTTATGTTATTGTAAATTGTGTTAAAATCTCCTCTTGTTCTCATAGACCCAATAATTCAGTTTATAGGATAAGCAAAACTAAATGCAATATTTACATAGAAGACAGATTCACTGCTCAAAGGAAAGATTAAAATACTGTTGTTGAACACAAAATAGTAGAAGGCACTGTGATGTTGTACGGCTAGATGGTTTAGACTGTGATTTGCATGTTAATCAGAATATTTAAATAATACTAATGTTAAAAAAAAAACATGACGTAATGAGAAAGCATGACGAGCCTGATGCCAATAGCAGGTTCAGACTCTGATTGTTCTGGGGGTGGGGTCTTTCTGTGCTCCGCTCTAGCGCTATGAATAATTCAGTGCTGCAGAGATCCCAGGACAGAGGCGAGCTGCGCAGTACTCGCTGTGTGGGGGGTCCGCCCAAAGACGGCAGCCGGGTGATCCCCACGTGCTCCTCCCAGCTCCGCACGAACACGTGAAGGATCCAGATACGATCGGCAAGAAAGATTTGTGAGGCAGAAATCACCTGGTACTCTTTGACTCCTGATGTCTTTTTGACTCATTCTCCTCTAGTTTAGTTTATTTGTTTTGAACATGTGTCTTTTCAACATATAATGCAGCTTAACAGTCAAGTTGAAGAAAGGACATAGAAGATAAGCGTGATTCTCCAACTACAGTCAAATTGGTCATGATATTTTTCAGAAAATCTAACACATATCTTTTCAAATATTTTTGATTTGTTCTACTTCAGCACAATGTGTAGAAACATTAAAGATCCCATGACATGGTACTTCTTGATGCTTTTATATGGCTCCTTAATGGTTCCCTAATACTGTAAATGAATCCTTCTTTAAAATCAACACTCAGTGCATGAGAAACAGAGATAAGATGAGAAAGAGTCATAAATATCTCTCTCAAACTCTTTATTCTGGGCGTTGTTGCTTGAATGCAAATGAGGAGAAAAGAGATGGCCAATAGTAGAGGGTGGGGGCGTGGCCAAACTCTCCGCTCAGAGCTCACAGCTGATCCATTTCCTTGTTTTTGCACGGGGGAGAGATTTGAAGCGTTCCATTGAAAAATAAACACATTTCCACATAAAATAAAATTAAACCACTGCTGTTCAAAGGTCCAGAGGCTCAGATAAAGGACTTCTGAGCCTAGAAACACTCGGACGTGCCTCCAGGCAAATTAAAAAACGCATTTCGCATTGCCTAGCGCATTCGCAGTCCAAACTCTCTGGGCGTGATTTACAGAGACGCTGAGTACAGACAGACGGGGGTGGAACTGCATTTGCATTTCTTTTTTCGATCTGACGTCAATAAGGTGTCTTGTTCAAACTCGCCCGTTTGAGCTCTGATTTTTTGTAAAGCAGAAAAGGATCGCAAATGCTCAGTTTAGACATTTCACAACTTTTAACCATGGGGGGGGCCTAAACAGGGTAGGGGAGCTCACATTAACGTTCAAAAACCTCAGAAAGTGAAAATTTCATGCCATGGGACCTTTAACTGATAGCGGTTGTAATGAAATTATATAAATATTAAATAAATAATAATAAACAATAACAATAAATAAAGTGATGGAAATGACAATGTTTAGCATTTCTTTTAAAATCTCATGACATATTAGCATGCTAATCTGTTTTAGAGTTAGCATAAAATATACTCAAAATACACCATATGAAATGGTATTTTCTCATGAGGTGTTTGGAAATGACTATCCTGCCATGAGCTCCTGTCACATCACAACTGATGTGGTTCAAGTCGACAAAGGATAAAAAAAAGTTAAAAGTTACATTTTGTGGTGGATGGTGGAAATGCCAGTGATCCCTAAGGACAGGTGTTCTTTTTATAAAAAAATAAATAAAATAGGAATATATCTTTCAAGCACATGATATTTTTCATTAAAATAAGGAATTTCTGTGCCATTTGTCAATGAAGTTACTGTTGAATCAAATTTAATTTCAGTGTTATGAGGGACTGAGAGTCCAAAACCTGGACAAGGGACAAAGGACATATAACACTCAATATTAAACCATATTTTATATAATAAAAATAGTAATTTATCTATCATAAATTTTGTGTAAGTTCGTCTTTGTGTCTAGTAAGTGCAGGATGAATAAAAAATGACAAATGTGTTTTTGTTTCTCTTATTTCTGCCTGGGACACAAATTCTTTGATAGTTGGAGAATCATCCATAAATAAATAAAAATAAAACAATAAAATTATAAAATAAACCACTATTTCAGTCAAGAAAGTACAAATGTGTGAACACTACTCATTCTCCTCAAATACAATGCTGACGCAGTTCATTTTTTGTCATTGATGGTTGCTGATATATTTGTAATTTGACTAATTTATGACATTCACAGAGTTTAGTCACAAATTTCAAAATTAGGACCCTTGCCATTGTGATTAACAATGTAACTTTTACTTTTAAACTTTTACATCTTCTGAATGGGAACAAGTTCAGAAAATGTAAATTGTAACAGTAAGCTGAAACCCATGGTTACTGAGGAATCAAAATGGTACAACAAAAATTAACTGCAAACTGTATCACAATATTTAACTTGGTTATCACAGTCTAATCATGTGGCCTCCTTATCATTATATTTGCTCATTTGGGCTGGGGCTGAGCGAGACGAGAAGAAATAATTTGTTTTACTGTTAGATATTCAATTTGTTTTAATATTCACTATGGAACATACCTGAATTACTGAGGGATTACAGATATATTAAAAAAAAAAAAAAAAAAAAAAAAGATAATATGATAATATGATAATAATGATCATATTAAAGAATGTGCCATTATTTAATGTTGAAAATCATATTCTATTGTCTAAATAAATATTTCAATCGATAATGGGTATCGAAATAAAATTTTAGTATTATGACAACTCCAAGCTTTGCAATGCCTGAAATCTCCAATGTTTTTACTGACAGAGCACTGGCTGTGGACCTCCCAGTCTAAACTCATATTTAATTAAATTTGATCAACTGCACAACCCCAGCCAGAGGTCAACTGAACATTTGGAGTGGACAAAATTATTATTATACTGTACATTTGTTTGAAGGGCCCAGAAATTGCATGATAGAAAAACAACTCAAGTCAGAGCCAACAGTGTCATGTGACTCATCCATCCACCTGATTTAAACACACATTTTTGTGCAATTCCACACTCCATTACCTCGGTGAGTTCCCATGACTAATATTTAAATCTATTACCTTCTCGCTCAGTGCATAGTGTCTTGTTTATGTTGAATGAGCTCAGCAGAGTGTGGAACTAATGCTCTTGTACAATGAAGTGTGAGGAGCTTGGCTTTATAACAGCCTCCAGCTCATGTCCCCATCCATTTCTGCTGCCTGTAAACAGTTTTATCTGCAGAGTTTTAACAAGACATTTATACACAAGTCGTATACAAGAAAATTTTTATAGACCGTTTTTATTTAGTTTGTTGGTTGGTACTTTTCCTGTCTTTGTACTTTAATGCGCACTATGTAACTTTTTGGTTGGGAGTCCATCATCCAGACAAAGCAATAACAAATCCATGAAGAAAAGCATTTTAACGGGCCCTCCACCAGAAAAGTTACACAATGGACCTTGAAGAGTTTTTAGACAAAGTACTAGATAGTGACTGTATATTTATTCATAGTATCAGTATTAACAGTTGTAACAGTACGAGGTCTAGTAGTAGGAGTACACAAAGTAATAATGGTAAAAATAGTATGAGTAGACTTTTGCAGTGTTTCTCCTTACGACAACAGATAGCTCTGTATTACTATATTTCTGTTGTTGTTTTTTTACTTGTAGATATACATTTATATAAGTATGCCTTATAAACAGTCTCTTGCTATTTTTGCTACTCATTTTGAAGTTATTATTACCATTTATATTGTGACGTTTGAGTTACTCTGTCCAAATAATTTCCCTTATGGATCAATATTTGTCTAAATCCATCAAATAGCATCAGACTAATTTTCATTTCATTCTGCCATTTATTCATTGTAGCTCAGGCCTTTTATTGAAATTGTCCATTTAAAATTTAGTTTAATGGGATTGTCCTGCTTTGTGTTGGTGGCGTAAAGTAGTTTCAATACATCATGCGTCAAAATGTGTTCATGACAGGCCGACATACTAATACTAACCTCTCTTTAAGGTCTCTTTTCATTCTATGCAGATTCCTCTAAGCACATACCGACACTAGAAAGTCTATTTAGAGACAAATGCAGCAATGAGTCAGAATTGTGAACAACACTTTGCTCTCAGTAAAAGTGTCGCAGTCTCATTCATGCCTAGCTGGTGATATTTAGCTTCTCATGAGCATCCTAGCCCTGGTCTGACAGTTTGTGTTGTTGGAGTCTTTCTGTGGGCATGTATTGGGGGGGGGATGTTGCCATGCTGTGCACACAACACCACTGGGTCCACATGTGGCCTCTCCTGAATAATGCACAAGATGTCTGATGTCTACAGAGGGCCAGACAGAAACCAATGCAAATGTCTGGATAAGGTTTAGCTAATGCCAGGGTTACAGAGGTTAATATTAAAATGCATGAATCTGTTTTAATCAATGGTTTTGCAGATCAGGGTGGAATGATGCTGAGGGCCAATGGACAGCAGGCCTTCAGGGAGATGAGATGAGGTTCATGGTGTAGTGAGACATGATGCAAAAGACAGGGAAAGACAGAGACTATTGATAACTTTGGACACCAGCCAAAAGGAAAAGCAGTATGCATGGTTTTGAGGAAAAAATAAGAGACCAGTGCAAAATGATCAGTTTTTCTGACTTTACTACTTATAGGTATGTGTTTGGGCAAAAGGAATATTATTGTTTGAGTCTATAAACTACTGACAACATTTCCCCAAAATTAAAAAAAAAAAAAACAGCATTTATTTGCAGAAAATGACAAATGGTCAAAATAACAAAAAAGATACATGTTTTCAGACCTCAAACACTGCAAAGAAACAAGATCAAATTCATTTTATAACAACATAATACTAATGTTTACACTTAAGAAGAGTTCAGAAATCAATATTTGGTGCAATAACCCTTATTTTTAATCACAGCTTTCATGCGTCTTGGCATGTTCTCCACAAGTCTTTCACATTGTTCTTGGGTGACTTTATTCCACTCCTGGTGCAAGAACTGAAGTAGCTCAGCTTTGTGTTTGTGTTGGAATTCAACAGACGCTGGAATGGAATGGCTGTAATACATGTAGAGATGCTGATTTCAGAAGAAAAAATAAATGCAGTGATCTCTTATTTTTTTCCAGAGCTGTATAATGCAATCAAACAGAATATTTATTTGGAGCAATAATCAAATCACAATCAAACATGAACCTTAAAGTTCAACTTAAAGGTACACTGTGTAACTTGTCTGCAGGAGGATCTGTCACCTGCTTGTCTCCATGGAGATATGCCTAGAATATTCCACAGTATGGCCATAAACTTATGAATCTCCATGGAGACTTGCAATCCAAATTACAGGTTAGATTTGTGGAGAGGCGGCCCCACTCACAGTAATAAACAAAACAGCAGAATGGAACACTTTAGTACTTATTTTATCTGTACCAAGTCAGAAGTTGTTAATTCAACCTTGGGTTAAATCTCATCATATAGCCAAAAGATATCCAAAAATTCCCAGTAGTGCAAAGAAAATGTACACACAATAAATACTGACCCTCAAAAATATGATTCCAGCTTTCATATTGAACGATAAGTCAATATAGTAATTACCGTGATATATCGCACTTCAAAATTTGTTATCGTGACAGGCCTGCCTCTTTGAACAAAATATTCAGTTCTGAAAATCAGCACACAGCAAAGACACACTGTACATGCTGAGACAGACAAATGTTTGACAGACAACAAATGATAAGGCCATTGTTCTGCCGTTACTGCACTTTTAGATAAAAAATTGTGTTATTCCCGTGGGACAATAGAGGCTATCACGCACTATTGATTATGCACTAATAGAATGAGAAAGGTCCCGGTGAGGAGAGGCTCTGAGCTCAGGGACCATCCATCTTCACAACACCTCAGACAGACTAATCAGACACCACCGTGATGTCTTCACAGGTAGCTGTCATAGAAGAAAAGTGCCATTATTGCTGGTCCTGTGCTCCACTTGTGTCATCCTCAGATATTTTTGGTGCAGAGATGAAATGGCATTGGTTTGACTAAGTTTTGTTGCCATGTGCCAGTTTGGGAAAATATCGAGATGTATTTAGCTAACAAGTCGGATTTTCAAATATACAGAAATGTTTCCCCATTAAGACAGGAGACTATGGTGGCCCTACATAGTCTAAAAACAACTTGGACTATAAAAATCCCACTTTGCTGCACATTGTGTATACTGGACAAAATTACAACTTTAAAAATAGGCAATACACGTCATTTATACGCCATAAATTGTATGAGATGCAAGTTTTATGCAGCTAAAAGCTGGTCTTCCTAATCATGTGAGATAGGCCTCTACTTTGACTATGTTTAAATCCAAGCTCAAAACTGTTCTGTTTAGCTGCACATAGGGTTTTATTCTGCGCTTTTCTCTTTTACTGTTAATTTTGTGATGATTATTTATGTTTTGATTTGTTTGTAGTGTCATTTTAATATCTTTTTTTTCCTGTAAAGCACTCTGTATGGGAATTCTGCTATACAACTATATAAATTACAGACACTTCTCAACTTACGAACGAGTTACGTTCTGAACGGCCATTCGTTTGTTGAATTTGTTCGTAAGTCGTTATAGGGCTGTATAAGTAATCTATATGGATTTGTACTGCATTTACACTAAATAGTAACAAAACAATATGCTTTTTAAAAATATGGAAAACTGATGAGATAAAAAGAAGAGAGAGACACAGAGGCAGACGCAGTAGACACAGCTGAGAGAGAGCGAGAGTGAGCCAGCCAGCCAGCGAGAGAGAGCGTGTATGTTCCACTTTCACTAGAAGCTTTTCACCAACCATACTGGATTACGGATGCAAGAATTATTTACCGATAAAACAACAAAGTTCGTAACACCGCAAGAGATACGTCTGAACACTTGGGTAGTTTCAACTGAGTGGGCAGAGGAGAGAGTGTGATGCTTGTGGGATGCTGGGCACACGATCGCAGCGCCCTGCCTGTGCATCAGCGGCGGAAATACGCACTACTCGGAAGTCGGAATAGGCGCCAAGTACAAAAATTCACTTTCGTACATGTACAGCACTTTTGCCCAAACATTTAACCTTTTAAAAAAAAAAATTTCGACCTATGGACAGTTTTGTTCGTAACTCCGAATGTTCGCAAATCAAATGTTCGTATGTGGAGGAGCGCCTGTATTAAAATCTTGTGCCACCACAGTCTCCCCAGAATCTATGGGAAACACTGTACAGCAAACAATGCCTTATAAACATGAATAATAAAGCTACCTTATCTTAGATTGGAATTCACCAGGCAACTGTTGCAAAACAAACAATGAATGTGTAGTCTAACAAAAGCTATTGCATAATTCCAAGTTACTTCATATACCTTTCTGCTAATTGACCAATATTAACCAAACCAGATTATGAGAGTATGTGGCCTTAATTATCAATAATCCCTCATTATAACAGCTAAGAATTGTCACAATGGAGTAAAACACCAAATCCTTATCGCAGTAGGCATTTCCAAAGCTCTATACACTCACAAACATTTCCTCTTTCCTCTAATAACTGCATAGCATTCAAACAGGGTTAGGCTGATTTTGGATTATGTGACAGGGATTTCATTAAGAACGTCTTGACAACTTCCTGTAAAGAAAACTTAGGGCTAGTATCTGAAACTATGTCACAATAAGAACAATAAGGGGATTTTCTTATGTAAACAGCCAGTTATGTATAAAATAATTGAAACTCTCAGGTTAGCTTTAATACGTAAATTTAAAGATCAGCAACTGGGGGGGACAGTTTCTTTCGCCGAAATGTATAGCCGACGCTCAATACGCAGAGGATGTGATTCTGTATTGATCCGACAGAAAGTCTGTGTCTTAGAGGTCACGATGACATAATGTGTGGAAGGGTTCACTCATGTTCTTCAGAGTTATGGAATTAAGGAGTGAACTAGCATAACACAATTTAAAGGGCCTATAATACGCCTTTTTCTGATCTATATTATAATGCTCTCTATTCAAAAACATGCCCCGGAGTTGTGTTTTGTTTCATTCACATTTTGTTTAACACACAAATCTTGCGTATTTATTTCTTCTCTCAAATGGAAAACATTGTTCCACCTTGTGATGTCATGGGGTAATACAGGAAGTGCTCATACACCTTCACTAGAATAACTTTTTTAGCCCTTGAACTGCCAAGCTCTACTAAACAAAAGGTAAAAGACACCAGTTAAATTGAAAACTACCAATACATGACATCACAAGGTGGAACAGAGCCTTTTAAGCTTTGGAGATGTAGACAGACTAATAATAAAGGGTTACTCAAACATGTGTGAATGAAACAAAACGCAACTCCAGATATGTTTTTGATGAGGTAAGAATATTATAACATGGCCTAAAGCTCACAAACGTCCTTTTTTCATAATACAGGACCTTTAACTTTACCTCGATCACATGGTCCTAAAAAAGGAACATATTTGATGTCATAAAAAACTAGGCACAAAAGCACACAGTAAAAGGTAGTTATTGGCAGTCGTCTTTTCCCAAGAAGAACATAACACTGCAACATTGCGTGAGTCATGTATAGAAAAAACAAGAGAAGAGCATCTCTAATCTCTGGAATAATAGTGTATGCAGGAACCCACTATAGTGAACAAAAGTAGAACTTAAAAAGGTGCACTGCGTAACATTTCTAGTAGAGGGCCAGCACCTGCTTGTCTCCATGGAAATTAGGGGCGGGTATTGGCAAAGAAGTCACGATTCAATTCGAATCACGATTCATATGCTACGATGCGATACTATCACGATGCATCACGATACTTGAATTATTGCGATGCATTGCAATATATTCGACATACTTCAGTGAAAATGTACCCAAAAAAAGCAGATAACTTAAATATCAGTGTCTGTGTATCTGTTTAGTGTCTTCAATTGATACATAACTCTGAGCAACTCAATTCATAACTGAATTTATTGAATAACAAAAACAAATAAACCAAAAACAAAAAAAGTGCATAGGATTTTTTCTAAAACAAAAAATGATGTTCAAACATTTGCCATTTTGGAGGTAGCTACCATCATAACAAACAATACCCTTTCACAAGGAAAAAAGTGCACAGGATTTATAAAAAAAACAACAACTAATAATTTATTTATTTATATTAAATATTAAATTATTAAATATTAAATTATTAATGAATAAAAATCGATTTTTGGCATCAAGAATCGATGCAGTATATTGTGAAAGTTAGTATCGCGATGTATTGTCATGACGATTATTTTGCACACCCCTAATGGAAATGTTATTGCTTTGTCTAGAATGTCCCACAATATAGATTAAATCAATCAAAAGGGAGACAAACGGGTTACAGCACTGCACTACATTACAGTTCAGATATGTGGAGAGTCACAGAAAGAATTATTGTATTTGAGGAATAGAAACACCCGTAATCAATAAATGCTAGATGGATGTTTAATGTCATACCAGGCAATGCAATAACATATCCATGGAGATAAGTAGGTAGTGGACCGTCCACCAGAAAAGTTGCGCAATGCACCTTTAACAAGCACTCTACTTTAAGTAAAGTCGATAGTTTGTATGATAAATCAATGAATGTGCATTATGTTTTGGACTACTGCTCTAAATCTGTTCTCTAGCATATTGATCCCAGTATACAATATTGTTAAATCCAAATTATACATCGAATGTGAGAAACTGGTAATTGAATTTTGTAAAGTATAGCATTTTACAAAATTAAATATACAGTGGAACAAGGAAATCCCACAAAATGACTCAGCCAAAACAGTGTCATATTACTGACAATGTTATTGATGGCAAACATTAAGTTAAAAATATCACTCATTAATAATTCATCAGGTCCAAGAACAAATCTGTTGCTATGATGCACAGGGCCAAACGCAACCCAATGTCCAAAATAAGCCAAATATGCACAAACCCTGAAGAAAGACTGAAAATATTTGTATCCTGCATAGATTTAAGAACAAGCTGGACCTGGTGCCAATGGAAAAAAGTAGGCCTGTCAAGATAATTTCCATAACGACTTATTGATATAAAAGTTTTTGGACAAGGTCAGGACTTAGTATGTACTTTTTTGTAGCACTACTGAGGAATTATGAGTTCTTTTTTGGCAGCACTATAAGATTTATGCTGTAAAAGGTTAAATTAATAACTTGTATGACTCATTAGAGATGAAAACTAAGTTCTGAAGTGTTTGATTCTGCTGTTTGTTTATTGCAGCTCATGATTCAACACTATTGTAGATTTAGAATAACTTTTGTGGTTTCAATCTGCTTTTGAGCTATCGTGTCAGTGGCATAAATTAGTTTCAATATTATCGTTTATCATCTGTATTTACACTGCATTCCAAATTATTATGCAAATAATATTTTTCTCAGATTTTGCCCAACTGTACTGTCAAATTTACTGTCAAATATAAATGACAGTCATTATAATTTTCAGGTCTTCAACCTTTAGAGCATGTTATTGAACACTAATGTTATTGAACAAACCTCCCAATGATAACAGCATTGTTTTCAAAAATAAAAACTTAAAATGCACTGTTTTACACGGACGTGCTCCTCCTCCACTGCAGGATTTTACTAAAACAAAGACTGTCAGTGGGATGGGAACTAGGGCCACGGCCCAGGGGAACTGTGAGGTCCCACACAGACGCACTACATTTGGACAAACTGTGCTCTCAGTCAGAGGCTCTAAGTTCTGGAACGCTCTCCCATCATCAGTAAGAGAGACTCCAACACTGGCCACTTTCAAATCATACTTGAAACAGCGGCTAAAGGAAAACCAGACTTGTGGACATTTTTAATGTTTTAAGTTTTAATGCTTAATGTTTTAAAGGTCCCATGACATGGTACTTCTTGATGCTTTTATATGGTGCCTTAATGGTTCCCTAATACTGTAAATGAATCCTTCTTCAAAATCAACATTCAGTGCATGAGTGCATGAGAAAGAAGACACATGTACACAGTCAGAGTCAGAATCTCTCTGTCTGAACAACTCATTCTGGGCTTTGTTGCTTGAATGCAAATGAGAAGGACAGAGACAGGGTTAGAGGAGCGGGTGGGGGGGGGGGGGCAAATGCACCGCTGGAGTGCTGCTCTGTGCGCTGTCTCCCACTTCCGCGTTTTAAGAGCAAAGGAAGAAAGGAGAGGCATTTCAATGAAAAAAACATTTTCACAGAAAATAAAATTAAAGGTCCCATGGCATGAAATTTTCACTTTCTGAGGTTTTTGAACGTTAATGTGAGCTCCCCTACCCTGTTTAGCCCCCCCATGGTTAAAAGTTGCGAAATGTCTAAACTGAGCATTTGCGATCCTTTTCTGCGTTACAAAAATCGGAGCTCAAACGGGCGATTTTGAACAAGGCACCTTATTGACGTCAGATCGAAAAAAGAAATGCAAATGCAGTTCCACCCCTGTCTGTCTGTACTCAGCGTCTCTGTAAATCACGCCCAGAGAGTTTGGACTGCGAATGCGCTAGGCAATGCGAAATGCGTTTTTTTATTTGCCTGGAGGCACGTCCGAGTGTTTCTAGGCTCGGAAGTCCCACCATGAGTTTCCTCTTATTTTATGCCCATAGCAGCCAATGATGCAGAGGTGTTCCTTGCAGCATGAAATGGAGCTTTGTCATGCATGAAGATGATTTTGCTATGGAGAGCACAGTTCTTCTTTTTGTACCATGGAAGAAAGTGGTCAGTCAGAAACTCCACATACTTTGAGTGCAGTTGGAGTACTGCTGGGACCCTAAAAGGGCCAACCAGCTCCCAGCGACCAGCAAAACATGACTCCGCCACCTCCTTGCTGATGTCGCAGCCTTGTTGGGACATGATGGCCGTCCACCAACCATCCACCACTCCATCCACCTGGCCCATCCAGGGTTGCAGGGCACTCATCAGTGAACAAGACTGAAAATGTTTAGGGGTGGCTGAATAAAAGGTTTCGGCAAGCCTATGGAGGACTCTACACCTTGATGTTCGTGGGACTCCAGAGGCACCAGCAGCTTCAAATACCTGTTTGCTGCTTTGTAATGGCATTTTAGCATCTGCTCTCTTAATCCGATGGATTTGTCTGGCAGAAAACTTCCTCACTGTGCCTTTATCTGCAGGAATCTGTGTGTCAGCTACAAATCTCTTAATAGTCTAATGATCACGCTTAAGTTTTTGTGAAATATCTAGTTTTTATTCTTTGTCCACACTTTTGGGAACTAGAGAGAGATCCTTTTTCTTTCCCATATTGCTTGAAAATGTTGCTCTGCTTAATAATGTGGACCGTCCTTCTTAAGTCGTTTTTCCTTTAGTTGGATGTACCAGGCAAACTCATTGGCACAGGTGTGTGGTATGATTTCATTGAGACACAAGACCATCCATGGAGTTTCAGTGGAAAGCTAAACATTTGACCTTTATGACACTTAAACATATATTGCTGAAGTACACGGTGTTCCAAATTATTATACAATTTGTGTTTATGTTTAGTTATTAAATATGGGACCGTGCGCATGGGACTAGGCGGCACAGTGGCTGAGTGGCTAGCGCTCATGCTTCACAGCAAGAAGGTTCGATCCCCGGGTTGCCTGGGCCTTTTTGTGTGGAGTTTGCATGTTCTCCCCGTGTCTGGGTGGGTTTCCTCCGGGCACTCCGGTTTCCCCCATCAACCCAAAACATGCACCATAGGTAAAATCCGCCAGTTTAAGTCCTGACCAAACTGAAGCAAGAAGATCATGGAGATGGTCCCCGGGCGCAGTAATGTGCTGCCCACTGCTCCTAATAACAGGATGGGTTAAATGCAGAGAAGAATTTCTCCTGTGTAAGATCAATAAAGTCACTTCTTCTTCTTCTTAAAAGGTCCCATGGCATGAAATTTTCACTTTCTGAGGTTCTTGAACGTTAATGTGAGCTCCCCTACCCTGTTTAGCCCCCCCCCCATGGTTAAAAGTTGCGAAATGTCTAAACTGAGCATTTGCGATCCTTTTCTGCGTAACAAAAAATCAGAGCTCAAACGGGCGATTTTGAACAAGGCACCTTATTGACGTCAGATCGAAAAAAGAAATGCAAATGCAGTTCCACCCCCGTCTGTCTGTACTCAGCGTCTCTGTAAATCACGCCCAGAGAGTTTGGACTGCGAATGCGCTAGGCAATGCGAAATGCGTTTTTTTATTTGCCTGGAGGCACGTCCGTGTGTTTCTAGGCTCGGAAGTCCTTTATCTGAGCCTCTGGACCTTTGAACAGCAGTGGTTTAATTTTATTTTCTGTGGAAATGTGTTTATTTTTCAATGGAACGCTACTCATCTCTTCTCCCCGCAAAAACGCGGAAATGGATCAGAGAGCGCACAGCTGAGAGCTGAGAGTTTGGCCACGCCCCCACCCTCTACTATAGCCCATCTCTTTTCTCCTCATTTGCATTCAAGCAACAACGCCCATAATGGCCTGTTCAGAGAGAGAAAAATTACTCTCTCATCTTATCTCTGTTTCTCGTGCACCGAGTCTTGATTTTGCAGAAGGATTCATTTACAGTATTAGGGAAACATTAAGGAGCCATATAAAAGCATCAAGAACTACCATGTCATGGGATCTTTAATCAACATGTGATAGAACACCATGTAAATGTGCCAGAGTTTGCCATGAAGGCTCATTTCATCTGCAGCAACATTGACAGATTGATGGCAAGACAAAAAACAGGACATGGACCAAAACATTCAGTCTATTCACATGACAAAGAAATTAAAGATCAGTGAATACAAAAGTGTAGTAAAATATTGCAGTTCAAAATTTGCTAGATTTGCTGGCATAGCGGCATTTATATGTGCATGTGTCATACAATAATGATGAGGATGGAGTTTGAAGCAGAGAAGGGCGAGGTGGGTGGAGTGGGGTAGTGGCCAAAGATGTCCCAGGATGAACTGGAGAACCGAGCCAACCTCCCTGAGTATTTTAGCAGCCGCTGCAGTGAGGCAAAACGCCAATAAGACCCACTTGAATCAGCACTCTGATCTGGTCCAGACTAAAAACAAGCTGGACATTTCGTCATGTTCGATACTATATATAACTGTAGAAAGAGGTCCACATAAAGCAGAATATACTGTATGTCTTGTTTTATGTCAGATGCCTTGCCAAATCATCTTCACATACATTTTCAGTCAAATGTTTGGACACACCTACTCATTCAGTGACGTTTTTCTTTAGATTTACTACTTTCTACATTTTAAATACATACCGAAGACATCAAATATATGAAGCAAAAAAAAAAGAAATAACTGAACTTTTTTTTGTATAGTTTGCTTTGTTGACAGAGCTGCAAACTCTTGACCTTCTCAATGATCTGAACAATAAAATAACCAAACTGCAATAGTTTTCAATTCAAAATGTATCATGTCAAGAAATGGCAACTGTCAGCGATAACTAATAATTAATATAATTAATATAGTAATATGACAATTACATCTGTCACAGGACTACAGATGAAAAATAGCCTCCTGGCTAATTCTGGCATATTGACAGAAATGTTTATGAATATGCACTGTCCTGAAATAAATAAATAAATAAATATTTTTAGGTTATTTTTTATTTTGAGGTTACTACATTCCTTATGTGTTCATAGTTTTCAGTGAAAATCTACAGTGTAAATAATCATGGATACAAAGAAGAAACAAATGAAAAAGTGTGGCCAAACTTTTGAATGTTAGTGTACAAGGACATGTAGTCGTTTTTATATAATTTAGTAGTATTCTAGTTTAGTTGCAGATTACTGTACTCATCAGTTATATCATTTTTTTTTAATACAAGATGTTTGTTACCAAGCATTATCAAAAATGTGCAGCCACAGCCAACAATGGTAAACAAACCAAAATGAGCTCTGGGAAAATCCCTGGTGGAAAAAAAAAAAAAAAAAAACTACTGGCAAGCTTTAAGGCTAACCAGTTCAACATGTCCGTCTTGACCAGAAACGAACTGGAATTTCAACCATTCAAGAGCTACAGAAAAAAACAAAAGCTACATGTGAAGCAGTTCTCGGTTTTACACCTGGGTAGGCATCTGGGTAGAAAGTGTGCCCCTAAAATAGTTAAAAGTAGTGATTGGGCAGGCATTTGTCACGCTTGACAGAGGAAGAATCTAGGACACCTACAGGGAGCAAGAGAGGCTGATTACAGACGGAGCAAGTACTTATGTTTTATGTTGCACAGATACATTTATTTAGTCATGGTCCTGGTTTTATGTTCTGAATAAAACACACTGCAAATCGGTCTGGAAATAAGTCTTGGTTCTGGAAATAAGATTTTGGTGTGGTTTTAACCTAGTTTTAGTGATATATATATATATATATATATATATATATATATATATATATATATATATATATATATATATATATATATATATATATATATATATATAACATATAAACATATAAACATATATACACACATACTCAACAAAAATATAAACGCAACACTTTTGTTTTTGCTCCCATTTTTCATGAGATGGACCCAAAGATCCAAAATTCACTCCAGATACACAACACTACCATTTCTCTCAAATATTGTTCACAAATCTGTCCAAATGTGTGACAGCGAGCACCTCTGCCCCGCCGAGACAATCCACCCCACCTCACAGGTGCGCCACATCAAGATGCCGATCCGACATCATGACCAGTGCACAGGTTACCTGGCCAGCCAAATGATATCTCTCTGTATTTCCTATACACCGCGATACCATTTGGACACTCTCCATCCACTCTCGCTCCTCCGGTTCCAAACCGACTCCGCGATTCTGATTCGTTCAAAGATGGTGACGTCAGTGCACCCGCCTTTGCCCGCAAAGTCACTCTTAGGCAGCGGAAGTTCCGCCTCAGTTTTGAATCAAGATGGCGCAATCTCTGATTGGTTCACTTAGCTGTCTGTCTACGCGCAACCGCAGCGCATTCTGTGGATCAAGCGTTACCAGACTCACCGCTGGAACAGCGATGAGTCATGGATTCTTCCAGGCAAGTGCACAGGTGTGCCTTAGACTGCCCACAATAAAAGGCCACCCTGAAATGTGCAATTTTTTTTGCTTTATTGGGGGTCTGGGGACTCAGAACCAGTCAGTATCTGGTGTGACCACCATTTGCCTCATGCAGTGCAACACATCTTCTTCGCATAGAGTTTATCAGATTGTCAATTGTGGCCTGTGGAATGTTGGTCCACTCCTCTTCAATGGCTGTGCGAAGTTGCTGGATATTAGTGGGAGCTGGTACACGCTGTCGTATACGCCGGTCAAGCACATCCCAAACATGCTCAATGGGTGACATGTCCAGTGAGTATGCTGGCCATGCAAGAACTGGGACATTCTCAGCTTCCAAGAATTGTGTACAGATCCTTGCAACATGGGGCCGTGCATTATCTTGCTGAAACATGAGGTGATGTTCATGGATGTATGGCACAACAATGGGCCTAAGGATCTCATCACGGTATCTCTGTGCATTCAAAATGCCATCAATAAAATGCACCTGTGTTCTTCGTCCATAACAGCCTTTGAAGAGGAGTGGACCAACATTCCACAGGCCACAATTGACAATCTGATCAACTCTATGCGAAGAAGATGTGTTGCACTGCATGAGGCAAATGGTGGTCACACCAGATACTGACTGGTTCTGAGTCCCCAGACCCCCAATAAAGAAAAAAAAAATGCACATTTTGGGGTGGCCTTTTATTGTGGGCAGTCTGGGACGCACCTGTGCACTGGTCATGATGTCGGATCGGCATCTTGATGTGGCGCGCCTGTGAGGTGGGGTGGATTGTCTCAGCGGGGCAGAGGTGCTCGCTGTCACATATTTGGACAGATTTGTGAACAATGTTTGAGAGAAATGGTAGTGTTGTGTATCTGGAGTAAATTTTGGATCTTTGGGTCCATCTCAGGAAAAATGGGAGCAAAAACAAAAGTGTTGTGTTTATATTTTTGTTGAGTATACACATATATATATATACATACATACACACATACACACTAAACATGTGACAAATGATGACCAAAAAAACATTTAAATTTTGATTCATTTTCAGGCCTGCCAAAGCAAAAAAAAAAGCATGCAATAAAACATTTTATACTTGAAATGAAACAGTTTTCATAACTGTAAACATCATGGTGAGGTAGTGGTCAACTTAAACTCCCAGTGAGACTAGCATAGAAAAGTCCCTGTTTCTGTTCACACACAAAACCCAGATGAATTCCTCTGGGATTACGGCCCCTAATGAGCTGTTGTGATACTTTGGATTGTTCCACAAAAAACGGAAATGTTCAAAGTTAGCGGATCTGCAGTAAATATTTTTCCAGTTCTTATATGTTTACCACAAATATGATTATCAACTATGAAGTACTAGATTCACATGTTTTTCATACACACTCGTTAGTATGGATTGTCAGTAGATATTAATGATGCAAGATGACAGTTTTGGGTCACAATATATTTTAGGCCTCAGAAGAACACCACCATTACTGCGATAATGTTAAAGCAAAGGTCAGCATCTCTGGAGGAGGATTCTTTTATTCTTCTTGTAATATTGCACTTTCTAAATAAACAGCATTTTAAAGAATTTGACTGAGTAACTGTTGGTTTATTTTCACTTCCATTACCCTGATTGGGGTGAAAGAAATCAAAGTGAATCAATAACATGTTTATTTGGGAAGTTTTGTTATCTGACACCCTTCCTGCCACACCCAGTCTTGTTCTGACAAGAAGTAATATTAAATAAAATCATACAAAGAAAAAAAAATCTTTCACATGCTTGTTCTTCCTCCCTAAAGGATGTTCAGTTGGTGCAGTGGTAGCTAGCTATACACTGACCATGAGTCCAATATATTACAACACATGTTTTGCATTTCCAACCATTGTTTTATCAGTTTTAGTCTAACAGTCCAACTACTTTATCAATAAATAGGTCAGGCACTGTGTTGTGTTTAAGGAGTGCAGGAAAAGACATGGATTTCCACATCCTGGCATCTCTACATGGCCGTCACAGTCTGCTGTATGCTGATTTAATCTACTGACAAACAAGCTCCCTGCCAAATACCACAGGAGTCGACACAAAATCAGAGGTAAAATATGTGCCCTGCGTTAGACATGGACATGATCTCTTCAATAAGGAGCAAGAGGGAGAAAGTTTAAGAAGACAAAACCAGTTCAGAAAAGTTTCAAGACACATGTAAAACTAAATGCAATGCAAATTTCACAAAGATAGGGTTGTCTAAAGTATTAAAAGTATCAATACTAACAAAAAAATAAAAAAATAAAAATTACATTCACAGGAAAGAAATTAACCTTTCCTGAATAGTTTTAGAATGATAGTGAGCTGTATTAGAATAAGTTACAGAATAAGTATAAGTTGGAGACAAACCAATTAATCGGTTGTCCTATATTTGTACTTTTAATCAGCTATCGACCTTAAATCTTCAGCACAGGCCTATATTTTGTTTCAGTCTATCTGCTGCCTAAAAAAATGCACAGAAACATTTTAACATTTTAGTGCAAAAAGATAACTGAAAACAAGACTACACAGCTCTCTTAAAAGTTTGTGGTTTTAAAAAAAATGGTTGTAGAAGAGTTTGGAGTAAATTTAAATTGCATAATGTGGGAAAAAAAGAGTCACAATCTGCCCCATAAATCAGCATATCTGATTTTTCTCAATAATCAATAAAATGAGAAAAAGATATGGATAAGATATGTATTCTCAACACTGCTGGGATGTACAATAGGACTGCTTGGTTTTGGAAAAAAAAATGCAGTTGCAATTTTTCGGACAGGGATTGAGATTAGATTTGCCATTACTGTTAAATCAGGTTCTCAGAGCATTTTAAAGCTCCAGATCCAGAGCAGTGTAGTCCATCCATCCATTTTCTTCCGCTTTCTCTGTATTTTGGATCGCGGGGGCAATGCAGTGTAGTCATGATATTAAAATGTCAAACTTGACACTAAGATACACATTTCTGCTCTACATATCGCCCCAAAATATCGGTAGGTCATTGGCAGTGGTGTATAAAGTACTCAATTTTGTTACTTAAGGAGATTTTTTTCATGTGATTACTACTTAAAGCCCCAGTGTGTAGGATTCGTGGCGCATAGGTGGATGGTGCTATTGCACTTTCTGTTTTAGCTATGGCAGACCTCGAGGGTCACCCGGGCGCGCCGTAATGCGGACAGCTCTCATACCCGCGCACGAGCTGCACGCCGCTATTGTATAAATAAAACGCGGTCCCGTTTTTTTTTTTTTTCTCATGAAAACACACATTCCCGATCATGTACCATGACACTCTACACATCAAATGTGTAGAGTGTCTCCTCTTTTTGACTATGCAATTCATTTCCCTGCACAACAAACACTTCCCGAGCACATGGGGCATTTATACAGAAAAGTACAAAACAAGGTTAGCTTACCTTAGAATGCTTTGCACAGGTCAAACTCTGTATTTCACCATAAACTTGCTCTCAATTTGTCCGTAAGGATCCAGCGAATAAAATCCAGTAAAACAATTTAGTCCAAAACACGTGTTAGATCCATTACGAGTCTGATCCGGCAGCATGCTTGTGTTGTTTACCCAAAACCACGAGCCTTGCTGAAGGCGAAGGCGGAGCCCAAATGTCCTTCTGCGGCTCTTGTATTCAAAATGGCTGCCTCTGCATGGGGAAGATCCCCCTTTTATGTGACTATATCTAAGTCCAAAAGAATACTTTGATTTCATGATGGAATGAAAAGGCTTGGAAAACAATGTATTTTTGAATGGGTATCTTCAATTTCAGTAATTAACGAGTAAAAATCTTACACACTGTCCCTTTAAGTCAAACTACTGAAGTACTTGTTTAAAAATGTACTTTAAAAGTAAAAAGTAAAAGCATTTTGCAGCAATTTTGAATAATTATTATGATAAAGAACTGAGCAGATTTTAAGTGGTTCAATTGATTTCTCAATTTCTCTAGCCGTTTTGTGTATTTGGTTTGCTTGAAGTTGGGGCGTTGACACAAATTTAATGTGTTAAAAGTCTCCATACTCAAACCATAAAGAGAAGTACTTTTTACTTCAGTCAGATCTAAAATATAGAGGAGTAGAAAGTACAGATACATGCTCTCAAATGTAGTAAAAGTAAAAAGTATCCACTGCAAAATCTACAGTAAAAAAAAGTACTTTTACTTTGTACTTCATTACCTTCCACCACTGGTCATTGGTCTCTCTGGTGTCTAAACAATTGGTAAAGGCCATGAAAAATCATTATCAATCAATTTTCCAACAGATAACAATAGTTCCTCAATGTTCCATATACTGTAGCTGTGTGGCTGTATTGCTGCTATACAATGTAGAGTTCTCCAAACATCTCCGTATCTCAGTCACTACCCCTTTTGGTTTGGTACAGTCATGAGTAAATCATTGCAATGTGTAAACTTGATAAATCACTTTGTTTTGCCTACATTTCATTGCACGGCATCCAGCTATTTTAAAGATGGAGTTGTTAGCTTGAGCGTTCTACAAAACAGTTTACTTAAATAGTTCAGTGTTCAGTGTGTTGCCAGCACCACCTGTGTCATAGCAGCAACTTGGCACACACACACACAGATGGGGGTGATGTGATGGGGAGAATGGAGGCGTGAGACAGAGAGAAAGTGGGAGAGAAAAAAGGAAAAGGTAAACAACAAGCCACATTAAAAATAGTGAAGCAATAGAAGTCTACTGAATTTGAATATAACAGAAAAAGTGCAATTCTGTCTAACCTTCCTTTTACCATGTCTACGTCCACATACATAGTCCATACTTTGACCACTGCAATGATTTGTCCCATCTACACAAATAAACTAGTGGACTAATATTAGGCCTGTCACGATTAAGAATATATTGATTCAATACATGAAATCTGATATACAGCTCTGAAAAAAAAATAAGAGACTACTGCATTTTTTGTGAAATCAGCATCTCTTCTACATGTATTACAGCCATTCCATTCCAGCGTCTGTTGAATTCCAACACAAACACAAAGCTGAGCTACTTCAGTCCTTGCACCAGGAGTGGAATAAAGTCACCCAAGAACAATGTGAAAGACTTGTGGAGAGCATGCCAAGATGCATGAAAGCTGTGATTAAAAATAAGGGTTATTGCACCAAATACCAATTTCTGAACTATTCTTAAAGGCAAATTAACGTTTTTTTACAATCTGAGCCTTCTTTTGGCAATAAAACAAGTAGTTTTACTCACCCATAGCATTTTTCTGTCAATTGGAGCAGTATCGCAGAACTTATGTTGAGCCGTTCTGTTCTACTAATGATCCCGTATCTTTTAACATGGTGCTGTATCATTTGCTCGGGGCATTACTTTGCGGTGTCCAAATAACACAAACTTTAGCACTTTTCAAATCATAGAAGCCCGATGTCTTAATGTAAGAAATCGTTTGAAGCAAAAGTGGCCTGTAATCCGAGATTTAGCCATAGTTTCGAGTAGATGAGGACGCCAGTGCGCATGCGCGGACTGCGCCTGGGCCCCAAACATGAAACGCAAAGCTGAAAACTATGGATAAATCTCGGATTACAGGCCACTTTTGCTTCAAACGATTTCTTACATTAAGACATCGGGCTTCTATGATTTGAAAAGTGCTAAAGTTTGTGTTATTTGGAGACCGCAAAGTAATGCCCCGAAAACAAATGCTAATGGATACGCTACAACATAACTTTCTTCAAACAGCTCCAAATGACACGAACGTGATATGGGTGAGTCAAACGACTTGTTTTATTACCGAAAGAAGGCTCAGATTGTAAAATAACGTTACTTTGCCTTTAAGTGTAAACATTAATATTATGTTGTTTTTAAATGAATCTGATCTCGTTTCGTTGCATTGTTTGAGGTCTGAAAACATGCATCTTTTGACCATTTGTCATTTTCTGCAAATAAATGCTCTAAACGATAATATTTTTATTTGGAATTTGGGGGAAATGTTGTCAGTAGTTTATAGACTCAAACACAAATCTTCCAAACACATACCTACAAGTAATAAAATCAGAAAATTTTGCAGTGGTCTCTTATTTTTTTCCAGAGCTCTATATAAATAATACATTCTGGGGCTCAATATTTATCTTTGCTTCAGTGGGAAGATTTTTGACATTTTTATGTAATAACCCAAGATATGAGCTGTAGAGGGTTGAATAAATAACTCTTGTGGCAAATTATTAGTTACTTGGTGGAATTTATTTGTTCCAGCTTATATCTTTTTATGATACAGTATGTATAAAAATGTTTCCTCAAGCTTAACCTGCTTTATTATTATTACTGCGTAAGTGGCATAAAGAAGTCTCATATTTATCGTTTATCGCAGTATTTCTCTGTGCTTCAAAATTTGTTGCAGTGAGAGGCCCAGCTAATATACAATAAAATAAGAATAGAGTTGCCAAGTTCTTTAAAAAGTCATATTTTTGTGTCAGAATGGAGCCAGGCCTATGTACTTGAGAGAGAGGCCCCAGGATGAAGTGAAAAAGTAGGTTGTGACCATAGACTGTGGTAATTTATTCCTTAAACTATATGCAATTTCTATGAGATCTGTTTCCTTAGAATTACATAATTGTATTCTTAGATTTTCAACACATTTTAAAGTTGATGCTGAATTGAAGCTTTTTACAATCTATAGTCTGAATATTTGGTTGCAGTGTTCTACCTGATAAAGTAGTACGTTGCAAATCAAGCAACGAAGTGATAATTTCATGTGGTCATATCAAAACACAGGATAAGCCTATCCTATTTTTCTCCACAATCCAAAAATGAGAAAAACAAATGTATAATAAGACATATCTTCTCCACAGTGCTGGAACTTGATGCGCAGTTTTGGGGGAAACAATGTACTTGCAATTTTTCGGACAAGGCTTGAGATTAGATTTGGCAGGTTAAATCAGGTTCTCAGGGCTTATTTCAAAAAGTTATCCAGGGCAATGTTGTCACAATACTCAAATTTCAAAACTAAGGAATAGACTTGATACTCAATACCGATTCTGATACCACAATGATTTATTTAGACACTAGAATGTTATTTTCAGCAATAATAATTGTACTTTCTTTTATATTACCAAGTGGCCTTATATCTGTGTAATCTCTCTGTCGTCCAGGTCGATTCCATGTGTCCCATGGGTATATACTAGTCTATGTGGTCTTATACTAGTTTGGATACAGCTAATCAGCTTTTAGATCTTTCAAAAGCTATTCAGGAAAGGTTCATTTTTGTCTTGTGAAAGTGACTTTTTTTCATATCAATACGTCTTTGTTTAAATGGTTATCTGGTATCTGATATTTGATATTTTTTACAAACATAATTCAGGGACAAATAAAACAAATGCAAGAAACATGTTTTGGGCTGTGGTTAGCTTTCCCCATAAAAAAAACAAGATATTTTGTTTCGAGAGGGAATTGTGTTACTTAAATTGCAGTTTTTATCATTTGCTAAATGCAACATTAAAATTGTGATACTGATTCAATTTCAATTTATCTTCCTGACATATTTTACCTGTTAACTACAATTTAAGTTAACTTGTAGTTTGCATCTCATATTACACAATGCCACTTCTTGACCCAACACTTTTGCTGAAGCATGATAATAGTCACAAACTAATACATTTCCCTCTCTAGTTAGTACCACTACCGTGAAGACCCTCGGGAGATTTTGCCAAGTGAAGCATTCAAAGCCCTGATCAATATTTCCGAAGAGATCAATAGGTCATTAGGCTGAGTGTGTTCCAAAGATCACACGTTTTACATAACATCACTATGCGCAAGCCTGTTCCACTGACTTTAATCTGTTCTGGATAAAATGGAGATTTTAGGTTAGCAAGGTGACAGCCTGAACATGGAACATTCAAATATGAATCAGCTCCTCATTCCATCATCGTGTCCTGCCCAACCGCATGACATCACCACATACATGAAGTCATCCACATATCCATGCAACGCTGTCTCCATACCGAGTGCTCAGGCAGACAATCTCCACTCCGATGTGGTTCTAGCCCTGTGTAATATTTTCTAAAAATGAATATTGAATGTTAAAGTTACAATGCACTATCCAGTTGGCTTGGCAATGGCAAGATACTGTTACAAAGCTTCATTTTTAGAATAATATTGTATGAAGAATTAAATTAAATCACCACTAGTACAAAATATTTGGCATTTCGAAGTGGGTCAGCCACCTGATGTCTCCATGGATAGGTTATCACTTTGACTAGAATGTTCCACAGTATAGATTAAATCTATCAGAAGGATAAACAAGCAGGTTACAGCACAGCACTACATTACAATTCAGATCTGTGGAGGGTCGCCCTTATTCACAGAAGGAATTTGTGTATTTTTGAGCAATAGAAACATCCGTAATGAATAAATGATAGATAGATATGCTTATGGAACATTCCAGGGTAAGAAATAACATCTCCACAGAGCCAAGCACCTTTAAGTTTGGGCTAAAGTGGCTTTAAGTACATCTCTACTTTATTTATTTATTAATATAAAAGAATTGTCCTTTTGATCATGTTGCGCAATAAGACAATACAATCCTCTTTAGGCCTTCTCTGGACATTCACACAGCAGGTCACTAACACCTTAGGCAGACCATTCACTGTGGCCACCTCACAGTTCCCAGCATGCAACAGCCCAGTTCAGCTGCTTCCTGTCTGCCTACCTCCTGTCGCACAGAGGGAGGCAGAAAAAAAAAATCTCAACGTATCACGTACAACTGACTCAAATACTGCACAATGACAGTGACACCAAACATACTTTAATGCAAATGTGATGTTACTGCAACGTCAGCCCTTGATGGATCCATATAGCAGGAATGTGCAGCACAAGTCAAGACCTGGTTCAGTCCATGATTTCAAAGTTTGAATTTAGATATGTTTACCTGCGTGCCCAGAGCCTTCTCTCATACATCATCACATACATGTCTTTAAGTTATTGCTTAGCCAAGCATGTTCCACAGCATGGCATTAAACAGGTGACACAACCAGTTACGGCTTTGTCGAAGAGACCCTGCTCACATTTTGCATCAAAGACGTACCTGGAGTTGTGTTTCGTTTCACACGTTTGAGTAACCCTTTATTATTAGTCTGTCTATATCTCCAAACTCAAAATCCTCTGTTCCACCTTGTGATGTCATGAAGTAGTCTTTTTTAAGTTAACAGCTACCTTTTACATTTTGTTCAGTAAAGATGGGCAATTCCAGGGCTGAAATTATTGAAATGATTCTAATGAAGGTGTATGGAGTTTCAAAACACAAGGGGAGCTTCTGTTTTCCGTCAGGGAAAAGAACTCCGCCTAAATATGCAGGGTTTGTGTGTTAAACATGTGTGAATGAAACAAAACACAACTCCAGGTCTGTTTTTGATGAGGAAACAACATGACCAGACAGATATCAGAACAAAACTAAATATGAGCCCTTTAAAATAAATGTGAAATGAATAACTAGAATAGTTGCATATTCACCATGTAAAGTGTAACATGACTCCTCATGCACACCAAATACAAAGGTAAAATCAGTGGCATAGGTTTTAGTCTTTGAAGAGTTGCTGATGCCAACTGTAGTCTGCTAAGCCTCCTGGGAGTAAGAGGGTGAGAGAGATTATCCCCTCTGAAGTCTTCACTGGACAGAAATAATGAGTTATTGCACGAAGCAGGTGATTTCTTGAGTCTTGACTGTTTAGTGTGCTGCCATTACAAATGTACAGAGCACATCTATGTACTACATGTACTAAATATTATCAAATGTGAAATTGCTTTTGAGCATGGTTCCTCCTTGGCATCGATTGGGCATGTGAACTTAGTGACCATAGACTGTATAAAGAAGTGGACTAAGGGAGTGTGAGGTCACACATAGCATTCAGCTCCAGTCAAATGAAGCTCACAAGGCGAAATTGGAGCCAGTTCCGTATTAGGAATAGGGATTTATTTACGGAAAAAATAACAAGACTACGTAGAGCAGGTTAATATGAACAGAGAGAGTTGAGAGTTTTTCCAAGTTAAAGTCAATTGGAGTCGATGGAGCCGGAAGCACCCCCGTGCTTCATCTAAAACCATTTTAAACCAACTTTATTTCTATAGCACATTTTATAAACACAATTTATAATTGTGTTTATAAAACAGGTAGTAGACCATGGATAATGGTCTACTAATGTCCATGGATAATAATAATAAAAAACTCAATAATAATCTTGAACAGTCAGGAACCTTTGACTATGAGAAAAAGCACCATCATGCCAAAGTTTTAGAACAAAAATACAAAGCAATGTGACTTCAAGTTCAAGAATACTGTGACTGACATAACAGTACTCACCTGTAGCTCACACCAGGCCACCTCCACCCACGTCTCTGTATCAAAGCCCTTGTAGACCGTCTTGAAGGACCCTCTGCCCAGCTCGATGTCAAACTTAAGAAAGCGTCCTCCTGGAGATGTGGACACAGCCTTCATCTCTGCCTCCTCTTCGTTCTCCTCGCTGGCCGTCTTCACCACCGTCTTCCCACCATCTTGGCACGTCAAGTTTGACACCTCTTCACCTTTGTCCTTATCCTCATCTGCGCTGGCACTCTCTGTGGCACTGTCCTTTTGCCCACATTGGCTCTCAGTGCTGGATCCTTCTTGAATCCCAAAACTAGTGCTCCTACTCCTGTCCACAATTGTTCGCAAGTTAATATTGAGTAACTTATTCTTTTTGTCACATTCAGGGGCCTCAAAAGCATGTTCTTCCACATCTGCAAACCATAAATTTCTTCTAATAAATCTCTGATGAACATTTTTCTGAAAACTAGACAAAGGGAAGGCATTAGAGTCCTTGCCATCTTTTGTGTCTTTTTTAATATCAGGTTCACCGCGGGAGTTTGGTACAGAGGGGCGTTTCTGATGTAGGTCAGAGTTCACACTACCATTTACATCCATGGTTTAACAAAAGAACCACTTGCGCGCTTGGGTTTCGGCACATGAGGGTCGGTACACTTTCAAAAGGGGGAACTCTATAGGGGAGTTCTTGCAGTGCCCACTCGGTGACGCAGTTTGTCAGAGGAAGCCCCCAAAAGCGTCAGGATGGTAGCACTGCCGAATATTCAGGTAAAACACCCATGAGCTGGAAAATAACAAAACAGTAAAAAAACACACTTTCAATACAGATTTATCAAACACATGATCAAATCTTTTTTTTTAGAATTGCTAAAAATGCAATAAACGAGCAGTGTGTGGTGTTAGGTGGTATGTGCCAAGGCCCACACATGCTGGCAATACATTAAGAATAGGGTGGCTGTACAGTATTTCATAAATTACTTCCTTGCATTAATTATTTTTAAGTGAGACCAATAGGCTAATGTACTAGTAAAACCATAAAGGCAGGGGTTATAAATTGGCAAGTGTTGTCTGATTTGATTTGAGTTGGCAAAATATGATGATATAGGCTATATATATCTAAATAAGGTCAGACTCATGCATAAAAACAAGAACTGTTAGTGGCTACGAAATGATATCAAATTGTAACATCCACACACCTATACTAAATAAGAATCATCATTTCTTGTGCACCAAGACAATTCATTTTGTCATTTACGCATTTTGAGCCCGAAACGACATGAATCCAGACTTACCCATTACAAAGCCACAGGGAGGGGATACCATACAGCAAAAGTCACGCCAGCGATCCACGTTTTGCAGACCTGTCGTGTCCAGTCCAGTGTCCAGTTCAGTAGCGTTACTAGAAAAGCGTTTGGTTCGATTCGCAGGGTTTCCACTGCAAAATGTGGACGCCCTATCTACAAATGCGCCTCATTATGAAAAGAGTGGTCTACACTCCTACTTAAATCGGGTCAAACGAAGTGAATAATCCCATAAGAGATTAAAAAGTAGGCTATTTATCTCCGTGTACGTGCGTGCATCTGTAGTCGGCGGCTGCAGATCCGCGCTGTTCCTCTGTGCGCACCAGCACCGTGACTGATACAGTGCGCATTTACCAGTATGGCCGCTTTAAGACACAGAAATGCTGAGTTTTCCCGTGGCCCTGTTGGACAGTAATTTGCCAGAACAACAGTTTTGAGCGGTCATCGTTGCAGCACGTTAGGCTGATACACCAGTGTGGCACTCAAACGCGCTCCGATTCACTTCTCTGCTGAGATCCACGCCCCTGGAAAAGACCGGAGAGCGCGGCCAATCACAGCGCACGTCTTATACATCAGCTGCAATGGTGACACATAACACAGTGGGTGATTTTTTTTTTTAATTTTTTTTGTTTTTGTTTTGTTTTGGGTTTTTTGTTTTTGTAAATTGCTCTTTTATGTTAACACGGAGTGGTTCACAAATTGTGGTACAGTATGGGCCTTTTTGTGGTTGTTCCTTAAAGCCTATTCTGCTGTTCTCTCTCATTTTTAGGTATATATATATATATATATATGCCTATTATTTATATTAAGCTTATTGATCTTCAGTTTATGAACACTGCTTATTTCTACGTCAAGTTTAGTCTGGATGTAAACTCTTCTCTCAAACAGAAAACACTCTATTCCACCTTGTGATGTCACGTGGTAATACAGGAAGTGCGCCACTGTGTTTTTAAACTGAAAATACCTTCCCTAGAATCATCTGGATAATTTCAGCCCTGGAATCGCTGATGTCTACTGAATAAAGGTAGCTGTTAACTTGAAAACTACCACTACATGACATCACAAAGTGGAACAGAGCATTTTGAGTTTTGGAAATGGCTCTCCACATATCTGACCTGTCACCTGCTTGTATCCTGTTTGTCTCCATGGACAGAGATATTTCTATTGCTGTACTATGGAACATTACTATTTTAGTGCAACTTATTTAACATCACCTTTTACTGCATACACTTTATTAGACATTACAAACCATGTCACATGCCTTTATTGTCACTGTTATAGAGAAAATAAAGAACAAAATATGTATTTCATAACACGTGACCTGTGAAGAACATTTTGGTAACATGTTAAACCACCAATAACAGCTTAAAAGCCTATGGAAGAAAATATTCTATAGCCTACATTTTAGATGACATGATACTCCAACAAGGATGTAGTTCTTGCCTGGGTTAAGAAACAATGGAACAAAGGAAGTATAAAATATCAGAGAGACCTACTGTACATGAATGATCTATGCTTGTAGGCCTAGTGTAAATGACTTAGACTTAGACAAACTTTATTGATCCATAAGGAAAATTATTTGGGTACAGTAGCTCACTCATCAAATATAATATGATATAATATAATATAATATAATATAGCTGCAAGTAATATAGCTGCAAGCAGCAATGTGGGGCCAAGCACCGAAGGTGCATGTAGGCCTCAGCATGTATATTAAAACAGAGTCTGACAGGGTCTAACAGGGTTTAACAGGGTCTGACAGGGTTTAACAGGGTCTGACAGGGTTTAACAGGGTCTGACAGGGTCTAACAGAGCCTGACAGGGTTTAACAGAGTCTGACAGGGTCTGACAGGGTCTAACAGGGTTTAACAGGGTCTAACAGGGTCTGTTAGCCAGGCTTCCCAGGCTCCCAGGCTTCCTATGCCTTCAGTGAGCTCATATCCCGAGATATGAGCTCACTTCAGCTAGATCAAAGACACATCAAAGACAGATCAAAGGTTGCTAGGTACGTTGCCTAGCAACGCAGAAAATTCCTGAAAATTCCTGCAACTTTGACCTGCTGGTGGCACTCTGAGTGAGGGCCTATAAATTGCTGTGGGTAATGAGGAGACTGGCTGGAAGGTGCATGCAAAATTTCACAACTTTTTACCAGACGGTTCTAGGGGTTGGCATAGACTCCCTTGGTCAGTGGAATAATGTATAATAAGAATCAGTAGAAACACTTTTTTTTTTTTTTTTATCTTTTAATATTACAAGGTACACGATAATACACATTTCAGGCACATAATAGTAGATATTTCACCACCACAATAACAGTCACAAAGCACTTTTTTTTTCTCTCTTCAGAAAGATGTACCCTGTGGTACGGAAATGTACCACAAGGTACATACATTCGCAAAGCGCTCAGAGGACACATCGGGGGATGTGGGTACGGGGATAAGCACCACCGGGCATTTGGGCTGAGAGGAACAGGGGAAGTGTAGAGGACCAAGGGGCTTGCCCCAGGTGAAGAAAGGGGTCTGGGGGAGAGCAAGGGCGACGCAGCGCTCAGGGAAGGCCCAGGCGCCAGGGACCGGGTGGACAGCGGAGGGGGGTAGGGGTCAGAAGTCCAACCGAGGGAAGCCGGCTCGGGAGATGGAGAAAAGCGTATTGTCTGGGATGAAGGTTTCTCTTGCGTCGTAGAGACGGTGGACGTGGGCGCGAAGGAGCGCTGTGAAGAGGGGCCAGTGCTCCGCTGCGTGGCCGTCGTGGAGGCGGCGGTTCCGTGCCGCGAAGATCGAATATCTGGCCACAGACAGGACAAGGCGGGCGGCATCCCAGTTGACTATGGGAGCATCCGGCCCCCGAGGTTGCTGCTGGGCAGGGCCGAAGAGGCAGAACCAGAGTCCAGGGTCACCGAGTCCATGGGCCGCCGGAGGTGGGAGCCTCAACGCCAGCCTCCGAGCGAGAAGGTCCAGTAGCCGGGTCCAGAACCGCCGCACGGTAGGGCACCGGGCGGCCAGATGGAGGAGGTCTTCAGGCGCCTCACCGTAAACTGGACAGTCACAGCCGTACCTGTCAGGGTGTATTGCGTGCAACCTGGTGCAGGTGTAAATGATCCCGTGTCTCAACTTAAAGTCAAAATTACTGACTTGGGGCGGGGTGTACCAATTATATATGTGAGCCTAGATGGAGGCAGTGTCACGTGTGGGAAAAGTCTGCAACCATCTGAGTTCTGCAGAAGGGCGCCGAGCGACCCCGGCCACTAACAGCCTGTAGAAAGTGCGCACCCTCGCCTCCGACATCCTCAACACCCTCTCTCCCCATACAACATCAAAATCCAGAGAACACTCGCCTGTCTCCTCCCCATGTACCTCCCCCGGGTCCAAGGGGCCCGTCTCAAACAGGTCCCCCCACCTCGTCAGGACAGAGGACTGGATAACACTTGCCGTCCTGAGGATTTCGGCTCTCCGAAACCTGGCCCCAATCCCCATAAACCTGCCCCTGATTTCCTCCACGTCAAACCTGCCTGAGGCATCCATAAGCTGTCCTACCTGCTTAATCCCCACTCCCTCCAGAACCCCACTGAACATGCTCTCCCTCCTCCCTGGGGGGTCAGAGAGCATGTCAGGGTTGAAATGCAGAGGCATCTGCCTCAGTTGTCACAGGGAACGCGGTGCCGCCACAGTGCACGGCCTCAGTGCAGCCCAGACCTCAAACACCTCCCTCTCGAAAGGGGGAAAGCGCTCAAGGGTGACCTGCCGGGGGAGCATGCACAGGTGCCATAGACTCCCATGTTTAGAGGAATAATGTATAATAAGAATCAGTAGACAAGACACATCAAAGACAAGATCAAAGGGTTGCTAGGCAACGTTGCTAGGCAACGCAGTAGAAACACTTTTTTTTAATCTTTTATTATTACAAGGTACACACATACTGTACTTCAGGTATATACGTACCTGAAGTATGTATATACTTCAGGTACATAATAATACATATTTTAACACCACAATAACATTCGCGAAGCACTCAGAAGACACATCGGGGGATGTGGGCACTGGAATAAACACCACTGGGCACAAGGGCTAAGAGAAACAGGGGGAATGTAGAGGACCAAAGGGACTATAAGGTGCCTAGCACCTACAGTGCTTGGCCCCTAATAAGAATCAGGAGACCAGACACATCAAAGGAAAGATCAAAGGGTTGCTAGGCAACGTCGCTAGGCAACGCAGTACAAACACTTTTTTTTATCTTTTATTATTACAAGGTGCACAATAATACACCCTTCAGGTACATAATAATACATATTTTAACACCACAATAACATTCGCAGAGCACTCAGAAGACACATCGGGGGATGTGGGCATGGGTATAAACACCACTGGGCACAAGGGCTAAGAGAAACAAGGGGGATGTAGAGGACCAAAAAAAAGAGGACCCCTGGCCCCCGGTGAAGGAAGGGGGCCAGGGGGAGATCAAGGGCGATGCAGTGTCCAGGGAAGGTCCAGACGACAGGGTCCAGGGGGAACAGGATGTATGGAGTGGTGGGAGCCTCAACGCCGGCCACCAAGCGAGAAGGTCCAGTGTTCGGGTCCAGAACCGCGACAGGACACCGGGCGGCCAGATGGAGGAGGTCTTCATGCGCCTTACCGCGTACCAGACAGTCACAGCCATACCTGTCAGGGTGTATTGCATGCAACCTGGTGGTGAGGTGTACCAATCATATACGTGAGTCCAATCATATACGTGAGTCCCAGTCCATGGAGGTAGTGTCATGTGTGGTAAATTCAGTTTCCTGAATGCACAGTACGGCCCAGGTAGAAACACTAACAGTCTGACAGGGTCTGACAGGGTCTAACAGGGTTTAACAGGGTCTAACAGGGTTTAACAGGGTCTAACAGGGTCTGTTAGCCAGGCTTCCCAGGCTCCCAGGCTTCCTATGAAGGGTTCCCGAGATATGAGCTCACTTCGGCTAGATCAAAGACGCATAAAAGACAGATTAAAGGTACATTTCTACGTTGCCTAGCAACGCAGAAAATTCCTGAAAATTCCTGCAACTTTGACCTGCTGGTGGCACTAGACGGTTTGGGGTGGGAGCCTATAAATTGCTGTGGGTAATGAGGAGACTGGCTGGAATGTGCATGCCAAATTTCACAACTTTTTACCAGACGGTTCTAGGGGCTGCCATAGACTCCCATAGGTCGAAGAATAATGTATAAGAATCAGTAGAAACACTATGGTGCCTAGCACCTTCGGTGCTTGGCCCCAATTAAAAAAAAGATAATAGATGTATATGTACAAATCAGAATTAAATAGAAAAGTAAGTAATAAAGTATAAAATACAATTTCAAATAAGTGTCCAATCCCAGCTATTTACAGTTGTAGGGAAATTTTATACATTTTAATTTTTGGGACTTAAACAAAATACACACTGGCTTGCTACTCCCTTTTGAACACAATTTCATCCACTATGCCACATCCCAAACCTGCCACAGACCAACTGAATGTTAATTGTTTTGTACACTGATCGACTTTGATATTTGATAAGCAATTACTAGGCACTGCACTTGTGTTTTACAAGACAACCCTTCACTATATCATCCCCACAGCTCCGTTATAATGGAGTCATTTAATTTGACATAGATTCTACATCTGTTGGAGAGGAAGTATGAGGAGGAAGAGAGGAGAGCAGCTCAGAGACAGAGACTTCCTGGTCTTTGTCAATAGTGGGGCAAATAAAGACACAATTTAATGCGGCCTCGATCGATAAAACAAGCTCCACTTTACAGCTTACTCACACATGAATGAATGCATATAAGGGGGAAAGTTCAGTCAGTAAACTTAAGGGTCTACTGCGTAACCTTTTGTGATGAGGGTCCACCACTCCAGCTCTCCATGGATATGGTATTGTATTGCCTGAAATATTCCACTATAAGGCATTAATTTTAATAATTTTAAGTTTTTACTTCTTAAAGGTTCAATATTACGCAAAGTTGAGTCTTGTGAGCTTTAAGTCATGTTATAATGTTGTTACCTCATCAAAAACATACCTGGAGTTATGTTTTGTTTCATTCACACATGTTTAAATAACACTTTATTATTAGTCTGTCTACATTTCCAAAGCTCAAAATGCTCAGTTCCACCTTGTGATGCTATGAAGAGGTAGTTTTCAAATTTACAGCTCCTTTTAGCTTTAGAGATAGGTAATTCCAGGACTGAAAATATCCAAATGATTCTAGTGAAAGTATAAAGTCTAAAAACAGTCGAGCTGTATTACCATGTGACATCACAAGGTGGAACAGAACATTTCCCGAAAGAAGAATTAAATATACAGAGTCTGTGTGTTAAACATGTGTGAATGGATGAAACAAAACTCTCCAGGTAATGAGGAAACAACATTACACATAGGAAGCTGAATAATTAAAAATATCTGGAAAGCAGTGTCTCCTTTCCACAGATCTGACATGTAACTTGGCCGGTTGATGTCAGCTGCTGGTTTAATGTCATTCTGTGAAGCATTCCCAGCAAACAATAACATCTCCCTAAAGACAAGCAGGAAGTGGACCCTCCACCAGAAAACGTCCATAGTGCACCTACATACATCTTAGGCAAGTTACTTTATAAAAAAAACACAAAAGCGTACATACTTACTCTATTTCTATAATTTCAGCTACACTGTCAGAGGGTATTTCAATAGTAGTGATAATTAGAACATAATATACATAGTTATTTGAACTGATACTACTACTATTTTAAAATTATTACCGCTATTATTTTTAACAATTTGTGTTTCAGTATTACTGAAATTAAACTTGGAATATTTTTCTAAATATCATGGAGTGAAAGAACAGTGTTTGCTTTGCTCAGTGCAACGCTGTAAAACTAAAAGCCCCACAGAGAATGGTCTAAATTAGATTTAACATTGGGTCGATCCCATCTGGAGGAGGGCCAGCTGTCAGGGAGAGAGACAATGAGGAAGAGCTGAGAGAGAAAGAGGAGAGAAGAGAAGAAGAGAGGACAAGAGAGAGAAAAAGCACATGAGAGAGAGAGAGAGAGAGAGAAAAGAGAGAGAAAGAAGGAGACAAAAAGAGACTGAGGAAGAATTGTGAGTGAGAGAGGAAGCGAGGGAGAGAATAGAGAGTGCTGCTGATGATGCCACATGATGGAACGGAGGCAAGGAAGTGCTGATGTCTGAGGACGAGATGGAGGAAGGGCTGTGCACTTGACTTAATGTAGGGTTTTCATCACGTTAAGGCCATAACATTAGGACCACTGCGGTGAAGAGCACAGGTTATGTCTTCATCATGGCACTTGTAGAAAAATGGGAGTATTTGGACCAAATTTACTTCATCAACAAACAAGTGGCTCAGAGCATCTTCAAATTCCATTATATGTATTTAGTGTAAACTGATGACAGCTTCCACAAATAATGTAGCCTAAACTGAGATACGTACTTGATTATACTGAGAACACTGCACTGAGAATGTGGTAAAGCAAGGATTAGAATCAAAGTCAAATTAGCTCTTTTTTGGACTGCAGCCAATAACTTTATTCAACCCTAACAAGCAGCTTTAAAGTGGATTTTATGGTTCATTTGAGATTTAGGCATTCCCATAAAGTGAATAGCTCTGTTTTTAACAGTACATAAGAGACCATCTTAAATCACATCTTAAATCACATCTTAAATCACATGTTACCCGCTCAGTGGGCCCTTAACATACTTCAGCAAAATTAAGTGACTCTCCCGTTCCCACATTCAAAGAGTGATGTGTGTGTTTGGAGTCAATAATGCACATACATGTGCAGCTGAAGGAAGAATGGGCTCATCACATTAAATTCAGCTGGAAGCACAGTTGTCACAGGTGACTGCATGTATCCCTGTCCTCACAAGTATTATGCATTCAAAACTTATCAAATCAAGTTTGATATGTGGCATGCCATGTGTTTTTAGTTCCTTCATCCTTCAAATTAATAAGCCTGAATACTTCATCATCACCTTTTTCTACCGGGTCTCCTGTTAAAATGCCTTTTATTAGTTCTATTGAATGTTTTGTGCCTCAGATCCTGTTACTTCCTTGTGAGACAAACCAGAGTGTGGTTTTGAGAGGAGCACCTCTCCTTTGTGTTTTTGGAGCCTTTCTCAAACATTTGATCGGAGTGGACAGCAGGGAGTTTGTTGACTGAAGTGTTATGTGACAGCTCTCTGAGTGGGTGGTCTCTAGTACTGGCCTAATATCACACTAGTAATTGTCTTCCGTTCTTTTTCTTATTTTTATTATCATTTATTAGCACATAATAATATATTCAAAACTGAAGTCAGTGTTCTCTCATTTTCAAACTGACATGGACACTTTTAAAATCTTGGAACATGTCTTAGGATTACCTTGTTAAATATGTTTTTGGTCCGTAAAGTAACCACTTTCCATAATTTTAGACATTTTCCAATAGTTCCAGTTTAACATCTGTTCTCCCAGAATATCCTTGCCATTGCAGTGTATACACATTTTGGTACAACATAATTGAGCTCCACAGTAAATTAGAGGGTGTTAGCATGTTCTGTTCTTCTCTTTTGTGTGTGGTTAAAGGGGCGAGTGATGCAAATGTACCAAACCTCCAGCAGAGATAAGAAAACAGAGCAGGGCTGATTATTGCAGGAGAGACAAATAAGCTTCGGCCTTGGCTCAACTGAAGATTGTGTGAGTTTAATTTCATGCAGACAGTGGACACAAAAGATTGCCTGACCCGCTAGTCCCTTGTAAATTCTGCTCGAATCTAGAAGAGACTCGAATTAGACCATAAAGCATGAAAAACCTCTGTCCAAACTTATATATAGCTTCTTTTACCTAAAATAAGTAATAGTTTGGTGCTATTATTGATTGTTGATTCTGAGAAATAAAAATCCATGCCATTTCTCAGTCCTTAATGTTGTTTTTTCCCCTTTTTTACATGTAAGCAGCCATGTTTGTTTTTTAAATGAACGGAGCATGCATCTCTCTGATTGGTTAATCCGCCTGTCAATCACGCCCTTTGAAATCAGGGAGATGGGACTTGTCTTTGTGAAGTTTTCTCAAAAGTGTTTGGCTGCTCACTTGAGTAGGTCAGGCTGCACTGTGAACAGGTGTACCTATTATTCTGGTTGTTCTATTTTAGTTTTCTTTGTTTGGTATCTTCATGGGCAGACATGTATTCCGTTGTGGGGACCAAAATCTAATTACACACTAACTTCATGGGGACCCACCTGCCTTGGGACAAATATTAGGTCTCCTAATGTACAAGCTGTAAATCATTTATTATTGGATCAACAACATGATTTAGGTTTAGGGTTTATTTGAGCAACTTGCAGATTCCATATAATATAATATACATTTCTCATCATTGTCCTGTACAACGCTAGTATTTAAACATTTAACTGTTAGTTTTACTTTAAATGGAAACCCAGCATGTGTGTGTTTTCTGGAAAGATGGAAAAAGAAAATCAGTTTGGCTTATTCTTTCATATGTGCCATTCTTATCAATTAGCAATCATAATAATGTCGCTATTGACTATTTCCACCATCAAAGCAGTCACACATACATTACAGTACAAAGATACTGGAGGTGGGTTAAGTGTCTTGCCCTAGAACACAACAACAGCTTCTGAGGGAGATAGAATTGTACCACCAACCTGTGGATCAGTGGATCTGCACTCAACCAGTGATGTTTTATATCGAGAGAGGGATTTGAACTGCCAACCTTCAGATCAGTGGACAAGTTCAGGTCAAGTGAACTTCCATTGCACATTTTGATGCACACTGCACATTTTTTGAAAATTGTATATAGGTATTTATTCTTTGTACTGCTTTTAGATTTCGTCTTAGATAGTTTTTGTATTGTCTTTATATTGTCTTTTTTGCACTGCTTGGCCAGAGAGAAACGAAATTTCGATTCACTGTATGTCGAACACATATGGCAGAATTGACAATAAAGTTGAAGCACTCTAAGTGAGCTACTGTCGGCGGCGCGCGCAAGTGCAGCGGCCCCTCCCCTAGCCCACTCTATCACTGTCCTGCCTGGTTAGTGGGGAAACGAAATTTCAAATTCATTCTATGTACATGTACATGATTGTTTTTCGACAATAAAGCAAACTATGACTATGACTATGACTGTCACCTTCCTACATTGTACTGTATGAGTTCATTATTTTGTATTGTTTTAATCCAAAGTGCAGTGATTTCTTTAAAAAGTGATTGTCCATTAGTTGTTGCCATCTTAATAAAACCTATATGGATGTACATGTAAGCTTTGCACTTCTAAACTCTTTGGACTTCTTGTGGTGATCTTGGTCCTAATGGTCTCATGTACAGGGGGCGGTCTGCTAATGCCGGCTGTTGCACTAATTGCATCAGAGGAGTTTCCCCTGAAAATGAACAGGAAGTACCTGATGACATGCTCATCAACATGCTAGATCCCCGCTAATGCACTGGAGAGGCTGTTTGTATTAGGACCAGTTTATCATCATGTTATCCACAGCTGATGCATACTACAGAGGCTGTTTTTTTCTACCTGTTTGCTCCCCAGGCATTTTCATTCAAATATTTCAGAAAGCGAGTTATGCAAAGCAATGCCTATAGCCTGTAAAGAGAGATGTAGCAGAACGGGTGATTGATTGAATAATAATCAGCAGCTAATCCAAGAACTCCCAACTTCTCAAGAATGAATCTAAAGAACTGCACCAGAAAGCTTAGAGTCACACTGAGTAACTTTCTGGAGATTGCCTGTATAATATGAAGTCAAAACTATACTTTCTCCATGGACATAGATATGTTTTATGCCATGCTGTAGAATATTATAGCTAAAGAAACGACATTTCCATGGAGATAAGCAGGTCAAGAAGTTTTTCAGTGCAATAAAAACTTCCAAAATGAAAAAAACAAAACAAAACATGCATTTATTTTAGTACATTTTTTGGCTATTTTACACAATGGTTCACAAAGTAGTGCAAAGTATTGCACACTGGATACCAGGCCAGCCACAGCCGTGACAAAACTTTACAGAGGTGAGTGGATCTGGAACCTTTTCATATTTCCCTGATTCCAAAGGGTGTGATTGACAGACAACCAATCAGAGAGTCTTCAATCGAAGCAACAAACTATTACTTATCTCAGGTAAAAGAAGTTATACATTTTGTTCTGAATGATAAAAGAATATTCAAGAGGAGACGTCTTCCACATTTGAAGGGACTGGCTGGTCGGACAAGCATGCTAGTAGGCAGAGTATAACGGTATAGTATTTTTGCTATAGATTTCCAGAGTACATACATAGTTCTTAAGGTCGTTTTAATTTCTGCAAGTGTCTAGTCGATTTAACCTGCCCTCGCCCTTCTGTGCTGCATCCTGCGCCTGTCTCATGATGATGGATGCGTCCTATCTGCCACCTTTTGCCCCAGAACTCCTCCCCCTCACCAATGTCAAGTCCATTGACTGGTGACAAACAGCCCATTAGTGAATGCTCTCCCGCGATTACCATGGCAACGAGGTCTGACTCCGGGTCGAAGGTGAGCAGGCAATCGTGCTGCTGTAAGCTCACGTGTCTGACACCACTACTGTAAGTCGATGTATAGTATGTGTGAGTATGTAATTATTGTTCATGTACAGCTCTGGAAAAAAATAAGAGACCACTGCAAAATTATGAGTTTCTCTGATTTTACTACTTATAGGTATGAGTCTATAAACTACTGACAACATTTCCCCCAAATCCAAATAAAAATATTATTGTTTAGAGCATTTATTTGCAGAAAATGACAAATGGTCAAAATAACAAAAAAGATACATGTTTTCAGACCTCAAACAATGCAAAGAAACAAGATCAAATTCATTTTAAAACAACATAATACTAATGTTTACACTTAAGAAGAGTTCAGAAATCAATATTTGGTGCAATAATTTATATATTTGGTGCAATTATTTTTAATCACAGCTTTCATGCGTCTTGGCATGCTCTCCACAAGTCTTTCACATTGTTTTTGGGTGACTTTATTCCACTCCTGGAGCCAGAACTGAAGTAGCTCAGCTTTGTGTTTGTGTTGGAATTCAACAGATGCTGGAATGGAATGGCTGTAATACATGTAGAGATGCTGATTTCAGAAAAAAATGCAGTGGTCTCTTATTTTTTTTCCAGAGCTGTAAATACTGGGAAATGAATTTTAAATGAAATTCAATTCAGGTGGAACATTTTGCTGGAAAATAGAGGTAGTTTTAACATTTACACTATCATCAGAAATCACTTCATAGTTGCAATAGTAGAGGTACCTGTTGGGCATTTCTATTCTATTTCATATTTGAGTGAGAATTTTCCACAGTAATTGTATTTTACCAGGCCAGTGAACTTTAGATTTTACTCACTCCTTACAAACTGAAGTAAATACAACTTTTTTCCTCCTATCTAGATGAAATATCATAAAGCCTGCATAAAATCAACCATATTAATTTTTCTGTTTCAACTTGTTTGAAATGAATTGCCATTATATCGTAAATTAATATGTAAATCAATGCGTAGAGACTGGAAATGGCACATTCCACTCACGTGTCTAAATAACTGTATTCACACTGTTGTCATGAGACTGAGAAATAGGTCAGTGAGAATTATGGGCTACTGTTAACATGTCACTGACATATTTTGGCATGATTTACGGCCATCTCTTTTCAATCTCTCTAGCCACATGAATATAAAACTAACTGTAAGATAAGATAAGCAAATGTTATGTCTTCACAAAAAAGATAACAACACAAAGATAGCATTTCTTGTATTACCCCATGACATCACAAGGTGGAACAGAGTGTATTCTGCTTGAGAGAAAAACTCAGCCTATATGGAGGGTTTGTGTTTTAAAACGTATGAATGAAATGAAACAAAACTAAACTAAAGGTATGTGGATGAGGAAGCAACTTTCTTACATTGAAAATACTGTAATCTGGACCCTTTGAAACATTTAGAAACCGCCCGTAACTTGGAAATGTACTTAAATGCTAAATTTAATATGAACCAGTTTATTCATGAGCAGTTGCATTCTGTTTTAAATACATCCGGATGTTTCTGTCTTTTTTTTTTTGTTCGGGCCAATTATGCCCCCGAAATAGGTCAAGCAGCACGTGAGGCCCTGCACGTTTACAGACGTTTTGACCCCCATGACTTTTCACCCACTGCCATCAAAACGTCCACCATGTCTCCCACATCTCCATAGGCAAACACTGCAGACAGTCATATTGTGCTAATGTGGTCGCACCTTCGCCGTCTCTGGGCTGGTCCCCCCAAGTCTGGTCTGCCCCCCTATAGAGCGAGGTCTAACAGGGGCACTGTAGCATGAAGTGAACGGCCTACATACCTCTCCCTCAAACTCAGATCCCTCAAACACACAGCCAGGAGGGAGGCTCAGGGCAACACATTTGAATGTTAAACATGTTGGGGCACCATCTACAATGTAAATAATAAAAAAACTGATTTTCTTACCACTCATAAGTTACTCAAGATGAACATAAGTCTATGTTGTTGCTATTATAAAAGAACATAAAAAGTAATTTTGAGAAGAATTACAATATTGCTACATTTGTATTTTTGTATGTTTTGCCCTAAAACCATAGTCAACATAAAATACTGGATTCAAAATACATTATTGAGGTGGAATATATATCATAATATAAACCATTGCAATGGTTTATATTAACAACTCAACAAAAAGGCTGATAGTTATAAAAACAAACCAGTGTAATCTTTTAAATTAGAGTATATACAGCTCTGGAAAAAAAATAAGAGACCACTGCATTTTTTTCTGAAATCAGCATCTCTACATGTATTACAGCCATTCCATTCCAGCGTCTGTTGAACTCCAACACAAACACAAAGCTGAGCTACTTCAGTTCTTGCACCAGGAGTGGAATAAAGTCACCCAAGAACAATGTGAATGACTTGTGGAGAGCATGCCAAGACACATGAAAGCTGTGATTAAAAATAAGGGTTATTGCACCAAATATTGATTTCTGAACTCATCTTAATTGTAAACATTAGTATTATGTTGTTTTAAAATTAATTTGGTCTTGTTTCTTTGCATTGTTTGAGGTCTGAAAACATGTATCTTTTATGTTATTTTGATTTGTCATTTTCTGCAAATAAATGCTCTAAACGATAATATTTTATTTGGAATTTGGGGGAAATGTTGTCAGTAGTTCATAGACGCAAACAAAAATGTTCCTTTTGCCCAAACACATACCTATAAGTAGTAAAATCAGAAAAACTGATCATTTTGCAGTGGTCTCTTATTTTTCCAGAGCTGTAATTACTTTGTACTTTTGTGTTTAATTTTATATTTCAGGTTAATTATTGCAAATATATGAACCTCAACATTTACAGGCATTTTTTCTGCTCATAATAACAGGATGGGTTAAATGCAGAGAAGCATTTCTCCAGTGTGAGATCAATAAAGTTGCTTCTTCTTCTCTTCTTCTACCTTTGTAGTCACACTATCTTTCAAACCATTTCATTTTCCTTTGAAACTAAAAGAGAAAAGTTACCGCTTTAAAAGCTGCCGAACAAGAAACAACATAAAACGCTAACTTGACAGGTAAGTGAAATCTATTGTATTACGTTTAGTCATCATTTCTTTGTCCGACCAAAACATGTACCTCAATTTCTGTACTATGCAAAACCCATACACCTGCGAACTTAAGCCTAAAGTGAGACTCATTCAGTCATTTGCATACTCAACACATCCATTCATGTGTGATTCTCCTATACAGACAGGTACTCGCCCTGCTGCCTCAGTGTGCAGTTTGTCCTGTCAGACAGCTCTATAGTCAGCAGGTTTTTGGTCCTCCTCTCTCTCTCTCTTCTCTCCTGACCCAACCCAAAGCTGACCCACAAACACACTGACCTCTCCAGGCCACCATAGAAAGTTCCACCAACAAAAGCAAACAACTTAGTGAAAACAAAACAGTTGTCCTTTTAGCTAGAAGAATGTTTTGCTACTAGAAGAAAATGTGAGAAAGAGCAGGATTGACAAAGAGGTAAACAACACTACATTTGTTCTCATTGGTAACGAGCAGTGGTGCACATGTGACCTCATACTGTCTGACTGTATAGACCTAGAGTTAGCTACATCACTGGCCAGACAGAAAGAAGCACCCAAACCACATGCACTCAAAGAATTTTTAATTAGACTAATGGCAGGTTAGAGCAAAAAAAATATATCATCTTACTTATCCAGGTAACTCAGCAGAAGTACTAGATGTAATTACCTAAATGTCTGCAGAGGAAATCTGACACTTACACAGTACTCTGACAGAAACTTACACAGTACTCTGATAGAAATTTTAACAAACTTCTTGACACAATTACTTCAGAAATAAAGAAAATTAAAATATGGTTCAACAGGAACAAATTATCTTTAAATTTAAGTAAAACAACTTTAATTCTATTTGGAAACAGGAAGGTTGATACATAGATAAAGGTCATGATATAAGGGATAAATATTGAAAGAGTTCAGCAAAGTAAATTCCTGGGGATAATAATTAATGAAAAACTAAATTGGAAATCACATATTAAATATATCCAATCCAAATTATCCAGGAGCATTGTAGTATTGGCAAAAGAGCTACATAAAGTCTTTTCAGCAACTATACTACTCATTTACCCTTACTTAAGCTATTGTGCAGAAGTTTGGGGAAATAATTGTAAAATAAACATATATTCTTTAACAATATTAAAAAAACAAAACTTGCTATTAGGATTATACATAATGTGGGGTTCAGGGAGCACACCAACAGCTTATTTTTAGAATCAAAACTCTTAAAATTTGATGAATTTGATTTAGTAGAATATTTGTCAGGACTTACTATGTTCAAAGCAAGAAATCATCAATTACCAGTACATATTCAAAATGTATTACATTTAAAGAGAAGTAAGGTATAACCTAAGAGGAACAGCAATATATAAACATGCTCTAGCGCTGACCACAAGGAAGAGTTTTTGTATATCGGTCTTTGTGGTGAAAATATGGAACAGCCTGAGTGATGAACTAAAACACTGTTCAAACCTTAAGCAGTTAAAAAAATTATACAAATAGTCATTATAGTGATGCAATGTTGTAATGGTTAGTATATTAAATTATTATAAATGGCTTATCTGTGGACATTGTAAATATAAGTTGTATAGTAACACCACATAAATGTGATGAAGATCGTTCAGAGGAAACAGGACAATATTAATGCTTAAGTGACTGTAAGGAGTGGGATTCAAAAAGTTAACACTTCTTCCCATAACCCTTTGAGATGTTTACTTCTGTAAAGAAATTATATTAATATGTCTACACGTACATGTATACGTGTAATGTATTATGTACTGTATATTGACTGTGACATACTCAATAAATTCACTTCACTTCACTTCACTACGTTGGATTAAAAAAAAAAAAGTAAATTTGAGAAGAATGTATAAAAGCTGGTTATTTTTCATCATTATTTTACCTGTATTACAATATGATTACAGATAGTGGTAGAGTTGGCAGTTTTGTTGAGTCAGAATTTGTAATAACACTAGAAATGTATTGGTAGCAGACAGTAAAAAAACTTCTATTGCAGAGGTCCAAACTTTTTCCTCCGTGAGTTACCTTTAAAAAAACTAAAATAGCAGAGAGGTTCTTGTTTTAGCGGTCACGAGAAATTGATGGGATGAGAAATATAATGGGGTCAGAACCATTATCCCTTTATTTGTTCACAAACTTAGGCATCAGAATTAAACATTTACTATGGTAACTCATCAAATTTTAGTTATTCAGCACAATACATTTAATTAAGAAATGCCTTGGCAAGGTTAAAAACCCTGGTCTAATGGTAAAGACAACCATTAGTAGCAAGGATGGAATAAAAGTAAGACCACATATTGATATATTGATATTTAGGGGTGCATTGTGTAACTTTTTTAATGGAGGGTATGTCAAATGATATGTTATTATGTTATTGCTTTATCTGGAATGTTTTTGAGCTATCCGTCAGTCTGCCCCAGGTCAGCTGTGGCTACACAAAGTAGCTTACCACCACCAAGTGTGGAGTGAATGAACAATGAACTGTAAAGCGCTTTGGGTGTCATGAAAGGCGCTATATAAATACTATGAATTATTATTATTATTATCATTATAAATCCACTTGTAATTGAATAAATGTAAAGTTTGTCTGTTTAATGTCATATTGTGGAACTTTCCAGGGAGAGCAATTACATATCCAAGCCGTTGAAAAGTTACATAGTGCAGCTTTAAAATCTTTTGACAATATTGCTCTACCTCTGTCCCCAGCCACTCTCGTCATGTCTCTGTCTAAATTCTGTTTATTTCTTTGCTGTGAGCTGTTTCACGTGTCGAGGTCTGAAGCAGTAACCCGTGATTCAGAGAGTGCTCCAACTGATCGTTAAAATGTGAAGCCTTAATTAGGCTCTCTGTATGTCACTGCAACCCCAATTAAACCCAGCGAATGCTCATTACATTCACTTGGCTAGTTTCACATTAGAGAAGGACTTAAGCTTATTTGCATAATCAAGCAGCGGTGAGATGTAACGTGATACTTTAACAGGCATTACTGAAGACATTTTGGTTAAAGGTCCCATATTACACAAAATGGATTCTTGAGCTTTAAGCCATGTTATAATGTTATTACCTCATCAAAAGCATACCTGGAGTTGTGTTTTGTTTCATTCACACATGTTTGAGTAACTCCTGATTATTATCTGTCGACATTATCCAAAACTCAAAATGCTGCTTCACATAGTGGTAGTTTTCAAGTTAACAGCTATATTTGACCTTAAATTCACTAGAGATTTGCAGAGCTTAAGTGACCCAAATGATTCTAGTGAAGGTGTATGTAGTTTAAAAACACAATGAAGCGCTTCCTGCATTACCACGTGACATCACATGTATGTTAAGACGTGTGCATGGAAAAAAACAAAAACAAACTCCAGGTATGTTTTTGATGAGGAAACAACATTTTACGTAGATCAGAAAATAGCATAATACAGGCCCTTTCACAAGAGGGTAGCCTGTGCACTTACTGGGTTAAAAAGGAAACAACAACAACAACAACAATCACAACAGAATCTGGGTCGCTCAATCAGGATGAGACCTGTCTAACCGGTCCATTTCTTTAAGAGCTTCTAGTGATTAAGGTTTTGCCCAGAGTAGTTAATGGCGCAGAATGTAGCCTACTTCAACAGTCAAAGTAAATGTCATTACTAATTAATGGCCCATATATTGATTTTTTGTCAGTGTTATAGGACACCAGGCATCTTAAACCGCAACTTCTGGGTGACAGTAAGAATGAAGCTCCCTCTAGTGGTCTTTAAAAGGTAATATCTAGTCTACTTGCCATACTTGCTCTGTTTTTCCCCAGTATTTGAATAGCTTTTTTTAACTTTTTTTCTTTAAATTAATCAGGAACTTTGTATAGTAGAATCATACAATATCATAGCATCAAGATTTAAGTGAATATGTGCACCAGATTACGTTTTTGGCTGCATAATATACAGTGGTACCTCACCTTACGAAAGACCCAACAAACGAAAATTTCAAGTTATGAAACGCCTTCACGTTAAATTTTGGTCTCTAGATACGAAAGAAAATTCAAGTTACGAAACACGAAATCTCAAAAATTCAAATAATGCGTGCTCACACATTATACGCCACACACATTATACGCTTTTCTCAGACTGGATTTAAACTTTTCTCACATTTCTCTCTCGTTTAAACACTCAAGCTTTCACAGATTTTCAACAAAATTTATTAATAGTGAAGTGTGGGGGGAAGGGGGAGGGGGGAGAAGACTGCGCGCGGACACGTGTGTGATAGCGCAGCATGACCCGGCGCGGGGCGAGAGCACGAGACCCGTGCTCAAACCGTGCCAGGTCTAAACCAGGTCTAAACCAGGATTAAACCAGGATTAGACCACCGCGGCTCTTGCATGCGTTCGTTCATGCGCTCAGACTGCGTGCGGTCCCGAGGCACATCCCCTCCCCTCCTCGCTGCTCGCCTCAGCCGTGACTCGAAACGAAACCAGGAAATAGACCCGCACGCGGCGCTTTAATCCACCTGGTTTAGTTCAGGTTTAGTCCTGGTCCAGTCCTGGTTTAGTCCAGGTTTAGACCTTGGTCTAGACCTGGTATAGTCCACGTTTAGTCCTGGGTCTACAGTCTCTACGCAGGACACACTGTTACACTATAAAAAAAAAACTTCGAACGAATCAGGCCTTTTCCATTGAAATAGCTACTCAACTTACAAAAAATTCACGTTACGAAACCACTTCTGGAATGAATTAATTTCGTAAGATGAGGTACCACTGTATAAGTATCTCTAATATCTCCTTTCACACACCAGCATACAAAAGTAAAATTTGTTTGGCACCTTCACTAAGTTTTCTAGCAGAACAGTGAAGCCTTGGGACCGTGCAGTTCAATATCTCCTTCTCTGTGGGTACAAATATACATAATATAAAGATTAGAACATATTTGTATCATACAAATGCATTCAGGCTACACATACCTCCATAGTAGTAAAGTATGGCAGCTCCAACAACCAAACTAAAACAGCTCAAGAAGAACATGGGCCCTGTGAAAATAAGGCAAAGGGATAGATAAAGGTTCATACAACTGTCAATTAGTCAACTTTTTGTTGACAGTAGTAATCAAATCAAACATGGAATATTGTATAACTTAAATAGCTCATATTATGCTATTTTCAGATTTATAAGAACATACCTTTGTGTTTTGTTTCATTCACACATGTTCAACACACAAACCCTACATATGTACAGCTCTTGAAAAAAATAAGACCACTGCATTTTTTTCTGAAATCAGCATCTCTACATGTATTACAGCCATTCCATTCCAGCGTCTGTTGAATTCCAACACAAACACAAAGCTGAGCTACTTCAGTTCTTGCACCAGGAGTGGAATAAAGTCACCCAAGAACAATGTGAAAGACTTGTGGAGAGCATGCCAAGACGCATGAAAGCTGTGATTAAAAATAAGGGTTATTGCACCAAATATTGATTTCTGAACTCTTCTTAAGTGTAAACATTAGTATTATGTTGTTTTAAAATGAATTTGTTTCTTTGCATTGTTTGAGGTCTGACAACGTGTATCTTTTTTTGTTATTTTGATTTGCCATTTTCTGCACATAAATGCTCAAATAGACTCAAACAGAAATGTTCCTTTTGCCCAAACACACACCCATAAGTAGTAAAATCAGAACAACTTGCAATGGTCTCTTATTTTTTTCCAAAGCTGTAGGCTGATTTCTTCTCTCAAATAGAAAACAGTCTATAGAAAACTCCATACACTTTTACTATAATTATTTTAATGATTGGAATGTTCAATCTCTACTGAAGTAAAGGTAAAAGGCAGCTGTTAACTTGAAAATTACCAAGCTTTGAAGATGTAGACAAATTAATATTAAAGGGTTACTCAAACATGTGTGAATGAAACAAAACACTGCTCCAGCGATATTTTTGCAACAATTTTCTAACATGGCTAAAAGCTCACAATAGTAAATTTCGTGTAATATAGGACCTTTAATTTAACATTCCATGACATTTTTAAAGGTCCCATGGCATGAAATTTTCACTTTCTGAGGTTTTTGAACGTTAATGTCAGCTTCCCTACCCTGTTTAGGCCCCCATGGTTAAAAGTTGCGAAATGTCTAAACTGAGCATTTGCGATCCTTTTCTGCGTTTGAAAAAAAACACAGCTCAAACGGGCGATTCTGAACAAGGCACCTTTGTTACATAACATCGAAAAAAGAAACGCAAATGCAGTTCCACCACCGTCTGGATCTCCACCCCCTGTCTCTGGAAATCACGCCCAGGGAGTTTGGACCGCGAAGGAGCTACGCAATGCGAAATGCGTTTTTTTATTTGCCTGGAGGCACGTGCGAGTGTTTCTAGGCTCGGAAGTCCTTTACCCAACCCTCTGGACATCTGAAACAGCAGTGGTTTAATTTTATTTTCTGTGAAAATGTGTTTTTTTCATTGAAATTCCTCTCCTTTCTCCCTCCGCGCTTAAAACGCGGAAGTGGGAGCCAGCGCACAGAGCAGCGCTCCAGCGGCATATTTGCCCCCCCGCTCCTCTAACCCTATCTGTGTCCTTCTCATTTGCATTCAAGCAACAAGGCCCAGAATGAGTTGTTCAGACAGAGAGATTGTGACTGTGTACATGTGTCTTTCTCATGCACTGAATGTTGATTTTGAAGGATTCATTTACAGTATTAGGGAACCATTAAGGCACCATATAAAAGTACCATGTCATGGGACCTTTAATAATAGTGAATCCATATGAACTTCAATAAATGGTTGTTGTGAAGTCATTTTTTACATTTGGTTTGACTTTGATATTTTGACCAGAGCGTTTTCCAGTACATGACCCCTGACCTAGTTACCCACTGACACACCTTTGACCTTGTGGATGGAGCTGGACTGTTCAAAGGAATGTAGCACAGAGGAAGCTGTTTGTTTTGGGAAGCCCAGCACACGTGAGCCTGGATGACCCACAAAGCCACAGCCCTGAATGTAATGGGATGTAGATGAATGGAGCAGGACAGAGGGGCCGATCTCTGATGCCACAGGTTAAAAGGGTCAGCTGGGTTTTTAAATCTGGGGACAATCACTTTATCCATCATATAATTGCTTAAAGTGCCTATGGGCAGGTTAGACTACCCAGTTCTACTAAACCACAGTTAAGATCATATTAAGATTTATGCAAAAACATTCACACTTTTTTTTCTTAGGTTTAAAATTTTACTTCCTGGTTGAGATTGATGTCTTCACGTTATTGTTTAAAACTAGCAGAAAAATGCATTTCTTATGTGAAAATTGGGCCTACCTTTTGGATAGAATTCTCCCTAGTGCAATGTGATCAATGTTTTAGAATAAACATCATAAAAAATCTGTCATATGCACTTCAAAGGCAAAGCAAGATGGTGGAATATGGATTTTACTCCTTGTCTATTTATATAAAAATACAAAGATATACTCCTTCTCAGTGCCCTTTATAAATGTTCTTGAATTTTTCAACCCCCACCTTTATTATTTAGCGCACTGGGGTCAGGGTTGACCGCCTCTCTGGTTTTCCTTTTTGGTTCTTCCATCTCTGAAGGACAAAAGTGAAACATTGTAAATCATTTTTAAATCCTCTTCCAGATTGACAGAAGATCCTGAATTTGGAATACGAATGAACATGCCAAACATATAAAATAAATAATAATGGTCACACATTTTTATATAGGGCTTTTCCACCTTCAGCGAACTCAAAGTGCTTTAAATCAAGGAACCACTCACCAATTCACACCAGTGTATGCAGACACTAGGGGCGAGGTGGGTTAAGTGTCTGGCCTAAGGACACAACGACCACTAACCTGTGGGTCAGTGGATCTGACCGCTCAGTCAATGATGTTTTGTTTTTTATGTCTAGAGCAGAATTCAAACCATCAACCATCGGATCAGTGGACAAACGCTCTACCAACTAGGCTACTGCTGGGTGTAAGGTGGAAATTAAATGTATCATAAGTTTTGCTGGACTTAAATACAATAAATTCATGAACTGGATTCACTACAATATAATTTCAAGTATTCTTTTGTGTTTTGATGTAATATAATTCCATAAGTTCTATTCCTATTTCCCATTACCAGGAAGCCATAATAATAATTATAACATCACAGAAAAATTCAATTTCTGTGCTGTACTGAGGGCTCTCACTTCCATCCTGCATCATCAGGATTATAATACTTCCTACAGCGGAAGCATAGCCAGAATGGACTGCACTTCTCGACTATCTTGGCGAGTCAACGGGTTCTTCTGATCCTAAGCATTTCAGTGCTTGTGTTGTTCCTGCATATGACAAATAAACAATATTGAATCTTGACTAGACTGAAATGGACAAAACTATCACAGTGTCTTGAGGGTTCATATCTTCAGTGCTGTACTGATGGATACATTTCTCCTGCATCAGAACTCCAGTGTTAAGCCTCTTCTCTTAAACTCTCAAACTACAACAATCACAAAATACATAGTTTGGATAATTTGTTTCTTTAGTTGTGTAATTAGAAAACAGCTTGACATTTTCCACACTATCCTGATATGAGTGGTGCACATTCCTGCACAGTTTTACCTTTGTATCTGGCTCTAGAGGGCAGTCTGCGGTACATGTCCTTGGCATGCATCTGTATTCCTCTGTAAAACTCCAGACACGCCTCTTCACCTTTACAGTGGAGGTTCCTCGACAGCTCAACAAATCTCAGCTCGGTCGGCACTCTCACGTTTCTTAACTGAAATGAGAGACAAGAAAACACTGTCAACTAAAATGTGACAGACTTGGAAAACAAACAAAAGCCCTATCCTGCAATAGATACATTATTTAATACATTATTTTTTCAAAGAGCCATGGTGTTATCTATGGTACAAAATAATATACTATAAGAGTAAATCTTGCCTTAAGACCCACTTTTATTCTCCTTTAAAACGTTGTTTGGTCCTATGTGTCCCTTTATTTTATCTTTTACCTTTTTATTTATGGGTATTCTTGCTCTATTTAATTATACTAGTTTTATTTTCTTGACAAGGATTAGAAGAGTTAAACAGAGCTTTAGTTTATAATCCCTTTTTTCTGTATTGTGCAGCACTTTGGAAGTTTTGTTTATGAAATCTGCTATATAAATAAAGTGGATTGGGTATGGATATTAGAAGTAATGACTGTATACTTTTTCATTTCAAATCTCACCTTTTGGGCCTCCTGGTCGGACAGTATTTGGGGGTAGGTTCTATTGAGCTGCAGCACCAGTTTTTCAAGCAGCTCTGAGTCCATTCTGTGGTGTGAACACAGAAAGTGCGCGTCTGTCAAGAGCTGCCTCGTGTAGCCATCGGGGTCTAGTCCAAAAATATGAAATAGTGTGATTTATTATACCTTTAGATTTGAGAAAACAGACAGCAAAATTGTCTAAGAAAGATCCCGAGAGATAAGGTCAAGCTATGGGCATACACCATACAGTTTTTTTGGGGGTAATATTTAATACTTTGATACTTTCAGTTATTATTTAGCTTCTTATCATCATCTGCTTTGAGCCCTGTGTCTCCTGTCCCAGCAGATTTATCAAAATGCACTGATTTGTCACTGATTTGTAAGTTTTATAAAAGACATGTCCCAGGTGTCTATTTTGACCAATTTGATACAAGTAAACAGTAAAGGGGGCACTATAAGATTGTAATTTGTTAAAACTAAAATAGAAGAAGAAGAAGTGACTTTATTGATCTCACACTGGAGAAATTCTTCTCTGCATTTTAACAAATCCTATATATATACACATATATTAGGAGCAGTGGGCAGCACACATTAGGGCGCCCGGGGACCATCTCCATGATCTTCTTGCTTCGGCTTGGTCAGGACCTAAGCTGGAGGTACCTATGGTGCATGTTTTGGGTTGGTGGGGGAAACCGGAGTGCCCGGAGGAAACCCACCCAGACACGGGGAGAACACGGGGAGAACATGCAAACTCCACACAGAAAGGCTCGGGCGACCCGGGGATCGAACCCAGACCATGCATGCAAACTCCACACAGAACACACACAGAAAGGCCTGGGCGACCCGGGGATCGAACCCGGAACCTTCTTGCTGTGAAGCAAGAGCGCTAACCACTCAGCTACCGTGCCGCCATAGTATACAGAAATACAGAAATCTGTGCTTGAAAAGCCCCTCAGATAATAAGAAGCGTGTTGAGAATGGACAATGTTACGCATTATTTTCACAATTTTATTTATACCAACCATCCCAACCTGGGTGTGTCCCAGTTTTGAACGCTGCAATCTGTTCCCAAATACCAGTATCACCTCTGACAGTGAAGATGCTACTCGAGTCGAGCACAGCTCCAGAAAAAAATAAGAGAACACTGCAATTTTTTTTTTCTGAAATCAGCATCTCTACATGTATTACAGCCATTCCATTCCAGCGTCTGTTGAATTCCAACACAAACACAAAGCTGAGCTACTTCAGTTCTTGCACCAGGGAGTGGAATAAAGTCACCCAAGAACAATGTGAAAGATGCCAAGACGCATGAAAGCTGTGATTAAAACTAAGGGTTATTGCACCAAATATTGATTTCTGAACTCTTCTTAAGTGTAAAATTAGTATTATGTCGTTTTAAAATGAATTTGATCTTGTTTCTTTGCATTGCGTGAAAAGTCCCTCAGTCGTCCAGGTAGAATCCATGATAAAAGGAGAAGTTCAATTTGTCAACTGGACAAAAATTTGTTTGTCCCACTGTCTAACCAGTACAATAACCAGAGCTGACGAAGCCTCTCGGATGAGCGGCGAAACGTTTTCAACCAAACAAACTTTGTCCAGTTGACAAATTGAACTTCTCCTTTTATCACGTTTCTTTGCATTGTTTGAGGTCTGAAAACATGTATGTTTTTTGTTGTCATTTTCTGCAAATAAATGCTCTAAACGATAATATTTTTATTTGGAATTTGGGGGAAATGTTTTCAGTAGTTTATAGACTCAAACAAAAATGGTCCTTTTGCCCAAACACATACCTATAAGTAGTAAACTGATCATTTTGCAGTAGTCTCTTATTTTTTTTTCCAGAGCTGTATATGAACTCGACAAAGAAAAACCTGTTGCAATAAAGCTGCACTTTTTTTTTTTTTTTTACAGGTAGTACACGCAAAACTCAGTCAACACCGACCTGCTACACACCTGTCATACTGGTGGTAAAGGACCGAGTAGTTCTGCCATCAATCCTGTTTGTGTCCTCTGTGGACGTGCACATACTCCTCCTCACCCCGGAGCCACGTGACCTCCGGATCCTACACAATTACTTCATAATTATGTCGCACTCAGGAGATTACCAATACGAATAGTTTGTGACACTCATATGGTTCAGATATTGTTTTTAATCAACAATATTTTTTTTGTACAAGAATGGAATTTGCCATTGTTTTGTTTTTTATTTTTGTGTTTTCAACTGAACTGACAAGGAAGCTAAATCAATAATTTAAGTTATATTTTGGAAGACAGGGGTCTCCTTTTCGAGAAAAAAAAAACCCGAATGTATTTTGACTGTATATTGCTTACATGTGTTTATTTCCTTGTGTTGACCTGCTCGAAATGAATAAACAAATGAATGAATAAATGTAGTGACTCTTAAATAGGCCTATGGATTGTGAAACCTTTTATTAAGATTATTAAGATTTTATTTACATTTTGACAGCACAATTTACATAAGAGTCTAGAGTAAAACATATACAATTAATCAACAAATCTTCAAAAAGTTTTCATAGGCTACATACAACGTAGCCTACTGCAAGTCTACGCCTTCACCAACAGAGGGCGGTGTGCTTCAACTTTTCACCAAGGCACATAGTTTTGAGGAATTTATTTACAGGATTTGTATTATTTTCCCATGGATCTGTAATAATAATCTTCTTATTACACTACCTCACGTGGTTCCCATTGTTAGTACAGTCTTGCAAAAGTCAGTAGTTTTGAATATGCTTGACGTTCTTGGGCATCAGACAGATATCACACGTATAGAAAATTCTTTAGTCGACTTTTTATTCCTTTTCTGATCGGAGGTTTCTGGGAAAGTGCCCTGGTGTTTTGCTCCATAGTTCCACACCTCAAGATCAGACCTTGAGGTGTCTACTTGGACCAGGTCTGAACTCAGATTCTGTCTTGAAACCCCAGTAGGCTGGTTACAGGTATTTGACGAGCTGTGATTTAGTGGTAAAAGTGACTGGTCATATTCATATCCAGGAAGAACAGGAAATCTGGAAGCAGCATTATATGAACAGGAAGGACCAACTGGATCGTAGTTGTACTGCTGTTGACACCTTTAATGAACAGATAAAAGTTTTGACTCAGCAATTGAACTCATGTTGAGAAAAGAAAACATAGATCCTATCTATAGCTCTGGAAATTATATTCACTAAAATGGAAGTTAAATCACTTTCATGCCACTGATAAAACACATTTGCTGCGACCATTAGTCAGTTAGAAGTAAATTTACCTGCATATTTTGTGGTCCATCTGCCCAGGATCAAGGTGAGTCAATTCTTCTTCTCTTAAATTATTGTTATTATTGTTCCTGCCCTTGTTACTGTATTGTGGTTTATTCATTTCCTGTTGATAGTTTAGATCCACCCATTGTGGTGGCATTTCAGGGTACCTGCAAATCACAAATGAAGATTCAATCAAGTTAGTTAAGCTTTGTCTTATAAAACATAAAAATAGAGTGAATTGTGTGTGTGTGTTTTGTTTTAATCATCTCCTGTTTTCATCACCACCAGTATATGCCCACTGCTTTGTACTTACTTCAGTCTCCAGTTTTATTTTCTTAGTGTCGCATTATCATTTTGGTACAATGAAAAACAATCCACTACTCGCTCGTGATATGCAGCTACAGTATCTATGGGAGGGGCTGACAGCTGCATGGCTCTTTGTTTGTCACAGCTCCCAGTGGTATAGCTTAGGTAGTAGTAACAATTTTAACTAACCTCTCCATCTCTTTCCTTTTCCTTTTTTCAATGCAGTCAACCAAACAGCAGGTGAGGAAAGCCATGGACATGAAGAGGATGACTCCGGAACTCACAATTGAAAGGAGTACGGCCAACTGGAAGCCACTGATCCCAGGGTAGGAAAGTGCTGCAGGAACAAAGAGGAGAAATATAAAGATAAATGCCCAGTACCAACACTCTTGAAGTGCTTGCGAGGGGCACCACATGGGGGTCACTGGTCCTCAATTTAGCCCTGATTGGGCCACATGTTCATGTCCTTTTCTAGGTTTTATTCATTCTGGTTTCATTCATTAGAGCTGACGAAGCCTCTCGGATGAGCGGCGAAACGTTTTCAACCAAACTTTGTCCAGTTGACAAATTGAACTTCTTCTGTTATCATTCTGGTGTATGGTTTAGCACAGTCTTGGTGATCTTTGATTGTTTATGTGCGCAGTCTGTGCTGATAAATTCATTTTCAGACAAACTTTCTGCATAGTATAAATGTCTTTATTTCTCATTATTGCACTGAAAGATTTGTACTGGTGTTATGCCCATATTGTATATTTTGTACATACTTAGTCAAAATTGATTCTTGTGACCTTTTAATTCTATTACCTCATCAAAAACATTGCTGATGAGTTTTGTTTTGTTTCATTCACATACGTATGTCTACATCTACAACACTCAAAATGCCTGTGATGTGATGAAGCAGTAGTTTTCAACAGCTCCCTTTAGTTCAGTAGAGATCGGCAGTTTGTAGTGAAGGTGTATGTAGCACTTCCTGTATTACAATTACAGTTTGAAAACCTAAATATTCAAGGGTTGCGTGTGTGGATGAAACAAAACACAACGCCGCTATATTTGATGAGGAAACAACATTAGAACATAGATCAGATAATAAAGTAATGTGGGTCCTTTAAGGCATGCCTTATTTTTTTTAAATGTATTTTATGATAACTTATATTTAATAATATTCATTGTTTTATGTTGCACCGTACCACCAAAGCAAGTTCCTAGTTTGTGAATTTCAGTGTTTATGGCATTCTGGTCCTGATTATACCAGCAAGTCTGAGGCACTTATGCATCCAAGTGCTTTTCATCTTCCTCTTTCAGTTGGTGATTTCTGCACCATATAGTAAAATAGGGGAATTGCAGTTTTGATTTAGTCTATAGGGTTATGGTTTTCATGATGTCTTTATTCCTATGGAGGCTAGTTTTGAAATATAATTTAGATTTTTAAGCTCACAAACCACAAAATGACTTAATGTGCACCTGTTTCTAATGAATCTACTCTGCCCCCCTTTAATTTAACATCTACATTAATTTCAAATAACCTCTATCCTCATCACACATTGCCTTTCCTAAACATTGAAAGGGCCAGTACATATTGAGTTTAATATAACAAAATAATTAGGCTGCCAGTTCTATTAACCATTGTGACTAATTGCTCCCAACTTAAACACCTCTGTATGCATTGTGTACTCTGATATAACTCTATTAAGGCCAGCATTATTATTATTTTTACTGCATCTTGAGATTGTCTGTAGGAGCACAAAGATCATATTTGTGCATTTCCTACAAGTTCACCAGCATCTCTTTCAGCAAACGTATTGGAGATAATATGGCTTAGTTTTGCCTAGGGCTGTGCAAAAATATCAAAATATCAGTATATCATACATACAGGATCATTATCATGGGCTGTTGTATAAATATATGGACAAGAGTATTTTTTGGTATCTTTTAGCAATTTGTGACCGCACTACAGTTGTGTTGCTTATTTAGAAAAAATATTCACTGTTTTGATGATTAAAATAAATGCATTTCATAAGTTCAAGAGTCCATGCACAGCTTCCAGGTGCTGGTAACAGCACAAACATTCAACAAATCCAAAAATGAAAGGGTTTGCTGCACACTTGTTTGACTTTATTCTTTATTCTTTATTAAGTTAGAGCGAACAACGCGTTTCGCCTCTACAACGTCATCATTTTCGCATTTCATATTAACTTTCCACAAGTAGTGGTCTAACAAAGAAATATTGTTGCTAAAATGTATTTGGCTCAGACAGAATATCATGCGCAATATCAATTATCACATGTATTGCCATATTGGGATAATGATAAAAGGAGAAGTTCAATTTGTCAACTGGACAAAGTTTGTTTGGTTGAAAACATTTCGCCGCTCATCCGAGAGGCTTCGTCAGCTCTGGTTATTGTACTGGTTAGACACTGCTTATATCTCTCTGACGAAGCCTCTCGGATGAGCGGCGAAACGTTTTCAACCAAACAAACTTTGTCCAGTTGACAAATTGAACTTCTCCTTTTATCATGGATTCTACCTGGACGACTGAGGGACTTTTCACGCATATTGGGATAATATCGTATTGTGCGCCATGTATCGAATCATGAGGCATCTTGTGATTCTCAGCCCTTGTTTCACTCACCAATCTGATGGTCAGTTTAATCTCAGCTCTGATACATACTGCTGTTGTGTTCTTGGGCAAGACGTATATGCATAAGTGTGTGTGAATTGTTTTTTTTTTTAATGGGATTGGCATCTAAACTTTCAGTCAGTCTACCCCAGTGCAGTTGTGGAGTATGGAGAGTGCTTAATGTGTGGAACTGAACAGTGATTTTAGCATTTTGAAAGAGTTCATGTATTTCGTGCAATGTTTTATTATGATTATAAGCCATTTGTCTACCTCCTCAAACTACCTAAAATCCTAACGTGTACCCATTTTTCTTGTATTTCCTGTATTCCCCCATTAGATTTTGTCTCTATGAATCAATAATATGTTTTCCCGTCACAGCAGATAATACTTCATATAAAAGTTATACTTACGTGTGCAGTAAGTCTCTCCCTCCCAGTGAGTGGTGTTGGCATCAATAACACACTTGACACTGTCCCCGATCAGCTTGTGTTTGTCTGGGCACTGCAGGGAGATCACTGTGCCCACGCTGGTGCCATTTCCATGGATGATCCGCTGGAAACCCAGGGCGGGCTGTGGCATCGGACTGCACTCAGTCTGGGCAAAATCTGAACAGGCCACAACAAAATGGTTGATTTGTATTTGAAACTTTTATGAGTGTCTATCCAAATAGTGACAAAGGATAAACTGACAAAACAATTATTATAGAAAAGCGTTAAAAATCATTAAACATGGTGATCAATAGAGAGCGTAGATTAAAGGGCCGATATTACAACTATTATTTTCTGATCTACAGCATGTTATAATGTTTCCTCATCAAAAACATACCCAAAACATGTATGAATGAAACAAAACACAACTCCAGATATGTTTTTGAGGAGGTAACAGCATTATAATATGGCTTAAAGCTCATAAGAGTAAATTTTGCATAATATAGGACCTTTAATTTTCCAAACCAGGGATCTTTGATCACTAACTGTCATTTTAAAGGAGACATTGCTACACGGGCATTGTTGGTCTTACATTCTGTCACAATAAAAGAGGAAATATGATAACTCAACTGTATCAAAAAGGAAATGTGATAACTCTTTAAAACAACAAAAGCTGGTGGGATTCGTGGAAACAGCTCAGCCCATATGGCCGTGCAAAACAAGACTTTATCTCTCGCTCACCACATCATAGAGGTTTAGCAAAAATCTGTCATTTTTAGAAACTCCAGTAAAAATCTAGGCTTCTTGTATTTTAGTGTGGCCTAGTTGTTGTCTCTATGATAAGGAAATGTCTCTTGGAATAGAAAACATCCACTACTCTTGACATAGCTTCACGCTATAGAAGTTTTCATTATGTCTCCTCCTAAAGTCAATCATTTCTTTCTCTCATAATAAACACATCTTCTATATCTCCACTTCCTAGTCTCTCCTCTTGGCCACTAGGCAGCTCTAACCTACTTCAGAGAACAGTCCTTCTTATTTTTCCTCATCTACAGCTCTGAAAAACAACAACAACAATAATATAGAATAACCACTGCATTTTTTTCTGAAATCGGCATCTCTACATGTATTACAGCCATTCCATTCCAGCGTCTGTTGAATTCCAACACAAACACAAAGCTGAGCTACTTCAGTTCTTGCACCAGGAGTGGAATAAAGTCACCCAAGAACAATGTGAAAGACTTGTGGAGAGCATGCCAAGACGCATGAAAGCTGTGATTAAAATTAAGGGTTATTGCACCAAATATTGATTTCTGAACTCTTCTTAAGTGTAAACATTAGTATTATGTTGTTTTAAAATGAATTTGATCTTGTTTCTTTGCATTGTTTGACGTCTGAAAACATGTATCTTTTTTGTTATTTTGACCATTTGTCATTTTTTACAAATAAATGCTCTAAATGATAATATTTTTAATTGGAATTTGGTGGAAATGTTGTCAGTAGTTTATGGACTCAAACTAAAACGGTCCTTTTGCCCAAACACATACCTATAAGTAGTAAAAATCAGAAAAACTGATCATTTTGCAGTGGTCTCTTATTTTTTTCCAGTATGTCCAAACCATTTGAAATCTTCCTCTTACTATTCCATCCAGCACTGGTCTGACAGCAGATGTCATCACGTTTTTAAACTAGTAGAGACTTGGGGTGGACACAGAGGGACAGAGCATGGCTTTTATGCAACGCGCGTGCACGTGAGACCAGCTGCGGACTCCTTGATCAATCCACACAGACCTCTTGTTGTCCTGCTTTCACCTTTTACATGCATCAAAATAATAGTATTTTTGAAACAACATCAAATTGATTAACATTAGATTGATCATCTTTGACAGTCACGTGATAATAGATCACCAATGTCGTAGCCTACCTGAGATGCCGCCGTGATAGCTCGCGTTTTTGCCTTCCATCTCACTCCTGGACGCATTGGCCGCGGGTCCAGTTGGGGCCCACATGCTGCTAAAACAACCTTTTGTGCGTAAAGCAGCGCGTCTCTGCTTGGTACGAGGTAAACCCAAATTCCGTCGCTGTCTCTTCTCAGTCCTTCAAAGTGCCATTCAACTTGACAGACGTCCCCAAAAGCTGTATTTCTGTTGCCTCAAGTAGGCTATTGCTCAAACAACCGCAGAAATAGTCCCAAACTGGCCCTAAAAGAGAATGCGTTATCCACTGGGGAGTAGACGCGCGCTCAGCCCAGGCGGTGATGAGCCTGCACCCGCTCAACCCCGGTTAAGCGCTTTATGTGATGCAGGAAGTCGCAGCTGTCAGCTCACAGGAGGATGTATTTTAGACTGTATGGGCTATATGTAAGCCTCTCACCACAAGTAGTTTCACAAGTAGCTCTCTCTCTCTTCAAAAGCAGAACAAGGAAGCTGTCGGTTTAAAAGACGCTGTTCCAGTGTACCTAAGTGGTTAGAAAATTCTTGGAAGCCAAATGTCATTACAGTAAAAGGAGTTAGTCTATGGTATTTTGTGTTTCTTGTGTTTGTTGTGTTTTCCAACATATTATTGAAAATGCCCTTCCTTTATGCCAATACTTCAAGACAAAAGTGTTGTCATTTCAGCAGAAGACAGAAACAGGACAGGGGTGTAGCAAGGGTGGAAGAAAAAGTAAAGTATGATATATATACTTCAGTAATAAAAATGAGATAAAAGGCAAAGGGAAGAGATTTATGTTTTCGAAAATGTCTCTGCTGTTTCCTCTGCTGGATTACTGGATGTCGAAAAGATTTTTGTTGCCAACACAGTAAAAAGGGAAAAAAAATCATTTGAAACACACTAAAATGCAGAAATTCACACCAATTTTGTACAAAGATTCTTGTGGAAGAACCCCCAATCCCCCTCACCTTGTTTTATAACCTGCTAGACATGCGCACAGCATCACACACACCCCTATTATCTACAATACCACATTTAAAAAATATCTCAGTTGTGTATGTGCCTTGGTGTATAATTCATTTTCAGTCATTGTGGATTTGTGTTTAGCCTTAAATTACAACATTTTTATAAAACCTTGTAAAAACGGGAGTGATGTATTTGTAGATGACATGATTACATAATTAAAATGTCCTGGAAAATTATTTCAAGCAAAGTGTGGAAACCCTGATATCCTAACAGTTAACAGGGGCTAAACGTTCACACACATTCTGCAATAAGAATGAAAAAAGCCATCCATCCATCCATTTTCTTTGCTTATCCGGGTCCGGGTCGCGGGGGCAACACCCTGAACAGATCTGCTGCCCAGATCTCACTGCACCAGCCCCATTTGATCCTCCTGCGGGTGGTGGGTCCACAGGAGGACAGCCCCACGTCACTCCTTCAGGCTTTGCCTGGCTAGGCCCTATGGGGGAAGGCCCAGCCACCAGATGCTCACCATCAAGCACCCACCTCAGGCCTGGCTCCAAGGTGGGGCCCCAGTGATGCCAATCTGTGCGCCGTAACTGGCCTTGCTGTGTTTCTCATCATAAGGGCTTCTGAACCGCTCTTAGTCTGATTCGTCCCCCAGGACCTGTTTGCCTTGGGTGACCCTACCAGAGGCATGAAGCCCTCGACAACAAAGCTCATCATTCCGGTACTCAAACCCCTCAACCATGATAAGATGCTGAACTGAACTGAAAAAGCACTGCACCAGACTTCCCTAAATTGGCACCTGCTTGTACTTGCTCGGTCACAGTTCTGCACCCAGAGCTTGTAGACACGTTTCTCTACAGTCTGTGGTGATGTAAATGAGACAGTTCATCTTCTGCACGAAACTGGATTGGGCACTTCCTGTCCATGAGCACTTCAGAAACTGAATGTTAAAACATCAAAGAAGTGATAATTCTGTTTATTATAAATAGATTGAGTTAATTATGCTGAACACACTTTTAAAACTGTTATTGGCTATTAGTTAAGTTAGTTAGTTTTCAAACACATAATATGAACGTTTTTTTTTAATTCACATATATATTCAAATAATCGTAGACATAGACCAGTCTTGACTGTCACCAATAAGCAAGCTATAAACTCATATTGATCACTAAAACTTCCCCACAAGAGCTTTAGTTTGATGTTAGTTTTGGTTTCTCACTGCACATCCGTGGCTCTTTGAACATTGTGGTTTTAGGTCTTTTGTGCTGTGTAGTGAAATACAAGTGCACTCTGTTTCTATAGCAGCAGGTCAAATGTGTGTAAAACTTTCCAGTCTTTGTTTAACACGCAGCTATAGTGAATGTCAAGGACCTTTACTGAACTTTAGCTTAAACAGTAAGATCACCTGGCCACCTCACTCAACTATCAAACATTTAAAAAAGTGAATCTAGACCATAATTGAAGTGAAATATTATTATACAAAAACCCAAAGTATATTTTGGATTGCTTTATCACTGTAAATCACATTGGTGGCTCTAAACAACTTCACAACAAAAGGATTTTCATACTTGAGTCCAAAGTTCACCAATGTGGCTTCTGTGTGGGTGTATGTGAGGAGCAGTTCTATTTGAATGTTTCTATACATATATATATATATATATATATATATATATATATATATATATATATATATATATATATATATATATATATATATATATATATATATATATATATATATTTTTTTTTTGTATAAATAGGCCTATTTTGTAACTTCCACCAAACCATGACAAGGACCTTCTCAAAGTTTATTGCATGCTCTGATGATGTTTGAAAATACAATTGGGATACTCAGTGTAGGACTAAGTCTGATAAGTTCTATCAAAAATGATGGATATTTTGAGGTTAAACACAGGAGTGGAAAGTAACAAATTCCAACCATGAACTACTGCACAAGTCAACTCTCAGGAAATAAAGTTAAGGTTCAGTTGACAAGAGGATGCTATTTTAATCCTAATCTTCTGATAAGATTATACTGTAGCCACTGCTGCATCTTTACAGTTTGGGTTCTGCAATTGAAAAAGTTAAAGCAAATTTTTCAATAATGTCAAATAAAAAAAGAAAAACATGTTGTATGCCATTTCAAGTTATAAATCTAATCTACTACCATGTCGAGAGCATGTTTGTAAGAAGATCTCTGCTCACGTTTTCCCTTACATCTGTTCTCTGTTAATGCTAGAGTAAAGGCTGCCTTTCTCTGTGTGTTATTTCATTCAGTGACCTTTACAAAGGGGCCAAGTGAACCCAAACTGGGGACTGCATTGGTGCTGTGTTTTTGTGGCTCACAACATCACAGAAGAAGATGCAGAAAAGAGGTACAGTGTCCTCCGAATACATAAATACAACATAAAAAATACAAATAGAGACTGGAACAGCTGGCAGAATGATTCTCTATGTCAGTTACATTTCTGAAATCTTATCTGAGGTGCAAGTGAGAAGCATATCCGGTTTAGCAGTTGTTGTGCGTGGCACTGTGCGTGGGCTTTGTCTCAGAGTTCTGCTCTGTTGGAGGAGAGAGTTAGCAGCTCTTTCCTCTTTCAGCCCATGCTCAAAAACTCACAAACACTCGAGCTCTCAATTCATCATTCTGACACCGTGAGCTAAACAAGAAAGAAAGTTATGCTTTTATTAGTCCCACAGTGGGGAAATTCCAGCTCTGCATTTAACCCATCCTGTTATTAGGAGCAGTGGGCAGCACATTACTGCCCCCGGGGACCATCTCCATGATCTTCTTGCTTCGGATTTGTCAGGACCTCAGCTGGAGGATTTTACCTATGGTGCATGTTTTGGGTTCATGGGGGAAACCGGAGGGAAACCCACCCAGACATGGGGAGAACATGCAAACTCCACACAGAAAGGCCCAGGCGAACCCAGACCATGCATGCAAACTCCACACAGAACACACACAGAAAGGCCTGGGCGACCCAGGGGTCGAACCCAGAACCTTCTTGCTGTGAAGCATGAGTGCTAGCCACTCAGCCACCGTGCCGCCAAATACTCCGTCCTTTCAGGGTGACTCTGAGCACACACACATAAATCAGCAATACTCTACTGATTCAACTATGGCATGTTCCCATTTTTGTTATTTGTAAACATTCACAGGCAAAGGTAAACAAACAAACAAATACATAATTACATATATAATAAATAAATACATGAACAAACATGAGGAAATAAATAAATAAAGATACAGTAGAAAAAAGATACATAGATAGATAGATTCTCGGTCTGAGAGTCACAGCTGGGATTATGTGTCCCGGCTTTAGTAGAGTCTGATTACAGTTCGATAATCTCTATGGACCTTGGGTGACAAGCCTACTGCATTAATTCAGTGTTCAGGATGACAGATGGATGAAGCATGACGAAAGCTTGTGATTCATACGAAGTGTTACATACTTCCTATTCAGCACTTTGAGTAAAACATAGAACTCAACAGTAAAAAGTCTTTAGTAAAAAGATGTTAACATGTGAGTGTTACAGGATTAACTGAACCACTCAGAAAAGACATGGCTGGTAAACCATGTAAGATATTTTATACTGACTTCATCTGTCATCTGTCAGTGTGCGTCTTCTTTAACAGCTATTTGTCAAATGTATATGCAGGTTTCTGATCCCATATGGCTGGATTACTGCATGTATGTCCTAAAGATACAGAGATAAATAGATCGATACTGTATTGATGGGAAATTCAAATTTAGCTGCTGCAACCTACTCTTCAGTTCCTCATTTTTAAAATGATTTGTAACCGAAACCATAACAATAAGATACATTGTTGTGTTTTTATCCCCTGGCATATTTCAACGTATATTTTACACACTTTTGACTTTTGTTTGTTTGATAATCTTGTGCATGTTCATTTAATGAGGATGTAGCTTTTTGGAGGATGCTTAAACTTGCTGCTCATTGGCCACATCACACCATCAGCGCACTGAGCACTGTCACAATTGTCACAATAATATCATTTGTGCACAGTATTTGAACATCCAGGAAATGTTTTTGTTCATTATTTTATTTTACTTTTTGGGGGGGCTTTACATTTTGGTATTACTATTACTATTTTGATATTTTTCATGACTTTAACCCTTTAAATGCCATTTCTTATAATAAAATTTTGTGTTGATAGCAACACAAATTTTGACATTTTTCCGATATGATAAATGCAAAACAGGTAATTTTGTACTGTTTTCTTGCAGCCTGGTATACCAAATGTTAAGCACATATACCATAAACCAGAAGTGTCTGAAAAGAATTATCACAAAAAAGTAATGAACAAAAACATTTTATTTTTTTTTCATTTTCTTTCAAAAAAATAATGATTTACCTCCTCTGGGCAAACAAAACAAGACAAGACAACAAGACAAGACAAAGAAGACAAACAAACAAACAAACAAAAACACAAGACAAACAAGACAACAAGATAACAAGACAATAAGAAGACAAACAAGACAAACAAAAAAACAAACAACACAACGCAGATGAGCTCCAGTCCGCATGAACTATGTCGCCATCTTGTGGATGATATTGGCACAGCACGGGTGTTCTCCTCTTAAAGCCCATGAAACACTTGGGCTGTTGTCTCTTCTGTGTGCAGCCGTTTGGCCCTGTGCGTTACATACTTTGTGTGTCTTAGTTTTAGTATTTCTGCGGTATTGTTTAATTCGGCCTATAGATTGGTTTTGGTTGGTATTGGTTTCTGTAGTAACAGACTCTGCAGTACCTCTTTTCACCGAAAGATGGCAGTGCATCACAGGTGCTCAGGTTTTCCACCTCATTATGCCTATAACTCCTTCAAATCTCTGATAACACGAATGAAACACATGTTTATGATTTTTCACATTAGGCCTACTTAGAATAATAGCCTGTAGGCCTCGGTCTAATATGTAAAGCCTGTATAAAATCAAATTTACTTACGCCCACCTATTACTGCACATTAGCTGTTATTATTCCTATATGATGCAATTCACTCTGCGTTTTATAACCTGAACAAGAAGATTCTCTTGAAGCTGACACATGAGAACATCTGTGTGCTATATCTGAGTGAATCCTGCCATAAACGCGCCTGACTGAGCCCAGCAAAGATGTCTAATATGCCTACCGGGCTGGGTTCTTTACAAAGCAAACTCCCCTGTCTTAATTAAACAATACGCTTGACTCAATGGGAAATCTTTTAAACATGTAAGACTATTCTGCGTGTAAAAGCAAAGTTTTGTTTTTGGAGATATCTGTAGCTGGGTGCCTTGACTTTATCCCACTAAAAGAAGTAAGCAGGGCCTCGCAGTGCGTCGATCCTCCGGAAAAAGCCCCTTCATGAAGTGAAAGAAAGTGGGCGTTTCAGCGATTCTCCTCGCTCCACGGTGCCATCCAACCAGCCCGCACTGTCTGCAACAAAGACAGAGACAGACTTTATGACAAGGTTATGGCTACCACCAGTAGAACAAAGCACTAAAATGGGGTAGAATGTTGAGGATGTTGAGGCTCCCTACAGTGTGGCCAAAATAGTCTTTCCATATTCTTCTAGTCTTTTAGCTACATCACAGTAAACTAAGCAGTATATCTTAGTATAACATAGTATAATCATATTTTAATTATAACATACTAAGCATAACATCTTAAAATAAAATACCCCTTACTCTCCATCTCTTATGTTTGGTGCAAAAGCCTTCCGTTCCGTCTTGGATTGCGCAAGGGTGCATTTAACTGCGTATCATTGCTCTGCTGTCTGACAAGTTTCTGATTTCCTGCCTCTGTTCCGGCAATTAAGCGTGAAATCCCAACACAGCGGAAGGATGTAGAAAAGAAATGCTCGTTGTTATGTTTCATTTGCAGAAAATGGACACATTGTGCATAATTGTTTCCTGTAAATCCCATATGACTTTGGAATTCTATCGTGTTGTGCCTCAGTAAACTTACCTGGCCAGCCAAATGATATCTCTCTGTATTTCCTATACACCGCGATACCATTTGGACACTCTCCATCCACTCTCGCTCCTCCGGTTCCAAACCGACTCCGCGATTCTGATTCGTTCAAAGATGGTGACGTCAGTGCACCCGCCTTTGCCCGCAAAGTCACTCTTAGGCAGCGGAAGTTCCGCCTCAGTTTTGAATCAAGATGGCGCAATCTCTGATTGGTTCACTTAGCTGTCTGTCTACGCGCAACCGCAGCGCATTCTGTGGATCAAACGTTACCAGACTCACTCGCTGGTACAGCGATGAGTCATGGATTCTTCCAGGCAATCAGTAAACGACTATATTACTACTTGCTTATGTGCAAATAGGAAGGATAGAAGAGGAAGGATAACTTGATAACTTCTGGGTAGAAGGTATACTAATAAGCTAGCTTCCACAATACTGTTTGCAAAAACGATCACAGTGCAGAGTCAAATGAAAGAGCAGCGTACACTATTGTTTTTCGTGCAAGTGCAATTGAAAGGATAACTTAAAGGAAAAGTAACGTTATTTTACAATCTGAGCCTTCTTTCGGTAATAAAACAAGTCGTTTGACTCACCCATATCACGTTCGTGTCATTTGGAGCTGTTTGAAGAAAGTTACGTTGTGGCGTTTCTGTTAGCATTTGTTAGCATTTGTATTCGGGGCATTACTTTGCGGTCTCCAAATAACACAAACTTTAGCACTTTTCAAATCATAGAAGCCCGATGTCTTAATGAAAAATTTCGTTTGAAGCAAAAGTGGCCTGTAATCCGAGATTTATCCATAGCTTTCAGCTTTGCGTTCCATGTTTGGGTCCCGGGAGCAGTCCGCGCATGCGCACTGGCGTCCTCATCTACTCGAAACTATGGCTAAATCTCGGATTACATGCCACTTTTGCTTCAAACGAAATTTTTCATTAAGACATCGGGCTTCTATGATTTGAAAAGTGCTAAAGTTTGTGTTATTTGGACACCGCAAAGTAATGCCCCGAGCAAATGATACAGCACCATGTTAACGGATACGGGATCATTAGTAGAACAGAACGGCTCAACATAAGTTCTGCGATACTGCTCCAATTGACAGAAAAATGCTATGGGTGAGTAAAACTACTTGTTTTATTGCCGAAAGAAGGCTCAGATTGTAAAAAAACGTTAATTTGCCTTTAAAGATTTAGCCAGTCAATAGGCCTAGGTTTTACGCACTGTTCTCTTCTTGTGTCCAGTCAGGTGATTAACTTTAAAATGATCCATTATAAACGTTATTTGATATAAACAACTCTATGACCTATAATAACATTGGCTTTTATAGTAGTATCTATGGACAAATGAATAGAGCACTTGGACTTTTATTGATTTAATTATCAAAAATATACATTTCACGTACAAGAACAACAATATAAACAAACTTTAAACTATAATATAGTGCAATTAAAATACAAGTAGCCTATTAATAAGTTGCCTATAACTAAACTACCAGGGGCGCCATACACTGAGCTGGTCGTTCAAAGCCTCGCAGTGAATTTTGGATCTGTTTGTGTTCTTGTGCGTTGGTGGAGAACAAGGGAATCCGTCTCTCCTGGTGAGACCTGAAACTGGGCTGTTGGCTTTGCATGTGGCCGTGTTTAAGTCCTCAGATCCAGATTTGGGTGACGGGATGAGGCTCCTCGTGGTGTGTGCGTGGCTGTCGCTGTCCATGGTGCTGCCGCCTTCCTCCGGCCTGTGCGCGCCGAGGCGAGAGGTGAGCTGGGAGAGCTTCCACCGGTCAGACCCGCTGAGGTGGTCAGCGGTCAGGAGATAGTGGTTGATGTTCGACACGCAGCTACGGAATCCGGTTTGGTACTCAGTCTCGGATGCAATGTTAGAAACTAGACCAAAAAAAGCAAGGTAAATAACTGCACTTTCACGTTTTGCGTAACATTTTTGCGTCAATATAAAAACACCAACTTACATTTGAGCCTCTTTTGTAGATGCTTCAGATGTCTCACTGTTAACTCCAAAATATCTGCTTTTTCCAATTTGCGCTTACGAATCTGAAATATTATCAAAACACCCTGTTAAGTTTGTAGAACCCTAAAATAGAGAGTTTACTTCTAAACACAGGTCATTTACATACAGTGCTGCTGTAGTGGCTCTCCAGCAGAGACTTTAACTGATCCAGAGACTGGTTAATACGAGCACGTCGTTTCTTTTCCATTAATGGTTTAGACACCTGTGGGAATGAAGACACGCGATTATTATCTGTTTAAAACTAAAGTGGAGTTCACAAAAAGTTCAAAGTGAAACGACAGTTCACAAACCTTATTTGTAGAAGGCATGGCTCTGGGCCTGTCGCAGTCTGTTGTAGCCACCATCCTGTTCCAGTCCTCTAGTTTGTTAGGGTCCTCTGACGCACGGAATGAAGCAGCAGACCGCGAGTGAATTTATACAGGACCAACTATTTAACATGTGAATGGGCCACGCTTTGCCCGACCCCCGCTGCCCTTTACCCAAAATGATACGTCACAGACAAGACAACTATAACATAATATACAGGCGCCTTCCTTCTACTAAGTTGTTCGTTAACTTTGTAGTTCCTGTGTGGGAATAAAGGACAAAGAGGACTGGATAAATTGTCTGTTAATGGTTTGCATGATAAGACAAGAAAGAACGACTTTGTAAACAAACGTTTAAATGCAAACATTTTGATAGGAAAAAAAATATATATTCAAACTGTTTTGAAGATGCAGCTGGTGAGTGGCCAATGTTTGCTTCAGGAATTCTTGTTTTCAAATATTTGCAGATGATTCCCAAAGTGTGAAAAATAGTTTTTGAGCCCCCTTAATATTTAAGTGACTCATAACATTTGTGGACCAAATTTATTGTTAAATGTACATGTACAAATGTACATTGCTGGATGGATGGAGTGGGACGATGACCATGCACTTGTGTTAAATTATTTTTAATTATATAAGATAAGATAATCCTTTATTTGTCCCACAATGGGGAAATTGCAGTGTCACAACGCAGGTTTCAGAAACAGTAGGAAAATATGAGCATGCATCAAAATTAAGATAAATAAATGATTATATATATTATATTTTAACACTGTAAGGTTAAAAGGCACAGGAACAAAATGTCTTTGATTCTGAGCAGTGAACAAACAGCAGTTAAAGTGACTCCAGTTCAGTAATATATAATATCACTACAATAAAGTGTCTCAGATGATTGTGTACAGTGCAGTGACAGGTAAATAAATAAGTAGCAGGTAAAGTGACACTAAATAATATTGCACATGTAATGATTACTATAGAGATGACATATGGTTGCTATGGAGATGAACATGACTAGCATTGATCATTGTACAGAACATGACTAGCATTGATATTAAGGCATCCTTAATATGACTGACCACGTCAAATACAACACATCTAGCTAATTATTGATAATGATTATATTAACTGTAGGCCTTCTTTGTGAGAGAAACTGCATTGGTGGTCATACATAAAGTTTGTGTGTGGGAGTGTTTGGAGGTCTGGGATAAGTTGAGGCTGGTGAGGGCTGGTGCCTTTATGGGTCAGTTTCACGCTATCAGGTTGAAGGCAGCACCGTGGAAATCCTCTCTCTTGTACCACAACATTCAAATTTTCTGGTGCTGGAGTAAAATGGCACTGACCACCTGAGGAAAGTGTCCAACAATCTGAGGCTAAACTTGACTCTGATCTTTTATTCACCGCCGTTTTTTTTCTAAACATGTAAGAAATAAAGGCACAAGAGTTTTGAAAAACTGTTTGCAATTGGGCCTTTTGTGAGGCTGAGGTTTTGTTTTGGTGGGGTGCAGAGAGGCACCGAGGAGAATCGTGGGCCGCCCCTCTGTCCTGCACCTTCGCCTCCTGATTCTCCACAGTTGTCGCTGAAAAGAGCCCTGGCTGGGAAAGTTCTGAACAATGTGAGAATGTGGGCTGGTGCTGCCTCTGCACATCTTCTGACTGCTCACATGTTCAGCAGTGAATGCATATGTTTAGTGCTGTGGTGAAAAGTTTATAATTATCTGAGAAGAAGCCTACATTTTATGTCATCTCTTTATAATGATGCATTGTTTTACACACAGGGGCACAAATTACAATTTAACAATAAATTAAACCATAATACATAACACAGACTAGTATTTGAATCCACTCTGCAAGGTTCAGCTTCACATTAAAGGTGACAATAAGAAAAATACAGTTTTCACATTTGAAGGTCTACCAGTGCTATATAAATCTGTTCCATTATTGTTTTATTTTTAAATCATAAGAAACCTAATGATACACATACTGTGCTGTAATCTTATCATGTGCTCATATAAAATTGGCTGAAAATGAGACAAATGTTTCATTGATGAGTGTTAAAACAGTGAAAGCGGTGGTTGGCAGTAAATTCCCCCACACTGAGGCCTATTTCCTGGGTTAGGAGCAAAATACAAAGCAGCTAAAACGAGTCCAGAGCGTCATGGGGTTGAAAAAGGGCCACTGTAAAGCTGGAGGCCATTGATCTTTTCTTTTCTGTTTGTGACTGCAGACGTGTGGCCGTCAATGTACACTAACATAGACCAATATCTTTATCTTTGTCAAATAAATCATGTATTTATGGATCTAATTATTTAATTTTGTTGAATATTTATGTACACTATTTGCCTGTTTAATTATGTGCTATGAAATCATTAGGTTGTAACTTATTCATGCTGTCATTTGTTCACTTATAGGCCTACACTATATGCCAGTCTCTGAATTCATGTTTAATTTTCATCATTTTAAACCGGTCTCTGTCTATACTTTCATAACTGTCTATACTTTCGTAACTTATATTTGTTGGGTGAAAACTGGGACTTGATATAAAACTCCCGTCATCACTAACGAGTCCGTGCTGTTACTAAATCCGTAAAATGTAGCGACAAATCGTTCATCACAATTTGATGCCGTCTCATTCATGAGTGTGAAATGTGCCCGCGGCGCTGCGATGTTGGCGCGCTCCTCCTTTGTGCGCCTTTTCACGCTTGACACTGTGGAGCGATGATTTGAGCCGAGAGTCAGAGCGTCATGTCGCTTCACACAGAAGATGTTGCGCTCATTATTCGGTATAATTCCAATTAGACACTTTAATTTAAATGACTGCATGGTTTTATGAGGAAACGACCTCAACAGGATGGCCCTGACAGCGCTTCCTTCACGTTTACTTTCTCTTCAAAGTGACCTGAATAAGAATAGCGCACTGAGGTCCATGTCTCCCAGTGGGACGGTGCCATTAAACGACAAGTTAAGGGTATGTTTATAAAAAGAGCCGAGCTCCCGCGTCACTTTGAGCAGAAAACCTGTGGTCACACATTAACCCGCTGCACCTTTGTGATGCATGTGCGCGCGCACAGAGCCACAGTCATCATTAGATGATTGGTGCACTTGTTAACACCAATTAGTGTAGCAATTATTCAATTACGGCAATAAACGATTTCACCTGAAGAAGCAAACGAGGCATTTGCAAACAAATGGTTAGGGCCATTTCAGGCGAACCGCGAGGAGGTAAAGGACTCTTCAACTTTTACTGCCCCGTCATTACCCATGGGGCTAAAACAAGCTGTTAACAGATAACGCACTGTCTGAACCTTAGTCATTTATGCAAGATATTCACTTATTCTGCGCCTAAATCACACACATGTTGTTTCTACAATTATTAACATTTTAATTTCAATTTCAATTAAGAACATGCATATCTGTTACTGACAGATATGCATCACAATGGTACTGGCAATAACATCACTTAGCTTTATTTCCACATTTATAGAAACACATTTCTACACGTTTCTTTACACATTGTAGTCTACTTAACCTATTACAATCTATTAAGACATGTAGATTTACAATGGCAAAACTGTTCCTTAGAGTCCATTCAGTGCTGTGAATGTACATTCACATTCATGCCTTCATTGAAACTAGAATGTGTTTACTTTTGTGTAAGTAAATATCTTGAGTGTTCTGAGTGAGAGAGGGGCTGCTAAAATATGCGACGGGGTCTGGATGGTGGCTTCTTGAGCGAAGCAAATCGATGTAACGCTTCTATTCACCCGCTTCTGGGGCAGAACGTGGTGTGACCAAAACCTTATTGTGCGCGACACGGCCGCAGTGAAAGAGGCAGGTACAGGAGCAGGTGCACTGGAAAATAATATTACAAATATTGAACATTGGACTCCTCTGGAATGCCACGCGACGGTCGCGCTGACCAAACATCAAATAGAAATGGTGTCATGAATTTCTATAGACTGTGCAGGGGTTGTTAAAAGACTTCTCACTTTGGTTTGCGCACACAATGGCCTCTGTTTGGTTGTGTCCACGGGTTAGCGCCTCAAAGGAGCAGAGGTGCACATTAACATCGCTTAGGCTTTTCTCAAGGGCCAAATGAACTGGCTGGAAAGTAACTTTATAACTCGCCGAAGGATGAAGCCTTTGTCCAGCGCAGAACTGAAAGACAGAAGCAACCAACAAAAGAGAGCGCGCTTTGTGAAAGACTAAAGCGCGCGGCCATTGATGCGCCTTGAATTGCAAAACATCTGCCATTTACTCTCAAGTGGATTTAAATGAGAATCAGTCGCGGGTCTTTATGGCACTGTGCATAAATATTTCGCATCAAGCTCTAAACATTAAAGAGTGGATTAGTAATGCCAATACACAACTACTTAACATTTAGTTTTACATTTCTACTAACGTAACCTTCCACTTTTGTCCAATTGACTGTATTTTTCTTCTATTCTACCGGACATCTGAGTTAAAACCATCTCGCCTTGATAGATTTACGAGCAAGTGTAATGCAGCTGGTTTTAATGGCTTTACGCACAACGTCACACTGTATATTGAAGGCGTATACGCGGAGAATCCTAAAGATTAACTTCGTTTATTGTCTTGGCTCAAAAGGGGCCGTCTGTAGTGACAGTGCGCAGATGAACATATATTAAAAGCTACTTAAACACAACTGGATACAGTCAGTTTGAGTCTCTTTTGCGTTAATCATCAAACTCTGAGTTAGTTTATCCCCCTTTAAATGCAGGTTATTCATGCATGAGTTGAGTAACCTTGCCATCGTGGATTAACGTTTATCCCAGGCCTGGACTGGTCATTTTAAGGGCACTTCAAGAGGTCCATATGGCCACCAAACACCTAAAGACCGTTTTGTGTTTGCCACACCAGCGCCCTAAAGAAGGACCAGTCGCCTTGGCCGTTTCTCAGGCTTGAACCATTTATGTGACCGACGTGGAAAATTGAAAGGCGCAACTGAAAAGCCCCGGGGCGTTCCTCCAATTTCCTCGCTTCGTATGTGACGTGTCAGCAAATATTTCGAAACTTTTCAACGCATAAAAAAAAAAGAAAAAGAAAAAAAAATATATATATATATGTATAACATAATTTTAATGATTAAGTTCTTAAATTCATTAATTTTATTTTCTTGTGCGTTTATTTATAGGCTAGCCCATATGCTGGCCTATATAATTAAATGTAGCCTATATCATAGTATTTTTAACACTCTTGACTTCGTGTGTGGCTCTTGAATGTTACTGTAAAATTAGTATGAAATCGTCAATTTGTTGGTGTCAGCGCAGCGCTCTCAGAGGCACCATATGCCCGTTAAGTGGCACTATTTTTCGATTCGTTCCTAGTTTCACGGTCCATCCCCTTTTTTCTACCCGCCAGGAAACTCAAAAGCCACAACAAAATGGCAATTGAAGTTGTAAAATGGCCACATACCCCCTGCGGTATATTTTCTCCTAGGGCCTTTCCGTTTGACTGCGCGGGGCACCACAGTCAGGGCGTGAAACTTTGACTTTCAAATGGAGCAAAGTCAGTCGGAGGGGCACCTGTCACACTGAAGTGATGGCACTTTACATCTCACTGGAATCAAAGCAGTGGACCCCCAAAGTATTTGACTCCGCGCATTATGTAACGATTTGACATCGGCTTTATGAATAATGACTAAAAAGAAGTAAGGGTTAGGGTTTATTAACGACAAACACAATTTACTAACTTTAATGCAAAACACATTACAATGCAATACAATACCAACCCAACTGCCAGAGAGGAAATCCACTGAAATGCTTTATTTATATAAATGGAGTTTTATATAAATAAGGTATAGTGACATTGAGTCTTCATTCTCTTCATTCAGTGTCCATACTTGGTAATGGGAAACTACTGTAGTCATGGCTACCCTGGAGCAAACAGGGGTAAACAAGGCATGCTGCACTTTATCCCCTTTGACTAACTAACCTCTATCAGCATATAATTGGTTAACAAGTGGAGCAAACTAAAATAAGCAATGGACATTAGTAGCAAAGACACACATTTATCCTGGTTCGATAAAGTCAGTTTTAAAGTCCCTCTTTATTGCCTTAAAGTTGCTGCTCTTATTGGCTAATTGTTTTCGTGTAACTCTGTATTAAACCCTGGAAGTACTGCTGTGTGTTTTTCTTGGGTTGGAAAAGTATAATGTAACATTTTGGAAGAAAATACCATAAAAGGAAAGAATATAGACTGGAGAGCACAGCTAGAGCATTCAGTGACTGCAGGTGTTTGCCTCGGTAGAGAATGAAGATAGTGGCAAAGATGATCCAGGTCAGTGTCAGCAGAAGAAGACAAAATGTGATAGCTTTGGCTTCATTGTAGTTCTTTGGCAGTTCTTTTGCCATGTATGAGAAGACAAAACAGAAGAAGCACAGGATAACAAATACAGCCATTGAAGCAGCAAAAGTTGTCATGCTAGTCTCACAACCAAGAACAATCCGGTCGGGGTACCACATAGTTTCATTATAGAGTTTTGGAGATGCAGTTGTATATATAATCAGAAGTATCAGCAATTGTAGTATAAAAGAAAATGAGATTACTAACCACTGCCCATGATATTTCATCCACCACCTCTGTACTGACGGGTATGTAGCGGCTATTTTAAAGATGCTAACTATCTGAAAGGAGCGGACAACAAAGCAAGCCAAGCACACTGTGTAGAACAAAACAAAGGGCAAAAGTCTCATAGTACAATAAGATTCTTGTGGTCTGCCAAAGTAGAAAAAGACACTGATGCTGCAGAGACTGAGGCAGCCTAGAGTCAGGAAACACATGGGTCCACCCGCAGATCTCACCACTGGAGTGCTGTAGTTCAGGCCAAAGAGCACAGCGGTGAAGAGAGAGAGGACCAAGAAAACCACTGTCCCAGTCAGGATCACTATGGCAGCAGCATCTTCAAATGAAACAAACTCTATCGATCTGGGGAGACAGGAGGTGCTCGCTGGTGTGGACCATTCTATTGCTGAACAGGGGACACAAATGTAGGGGTCCACTGAAGACATAAAAGATTTGAAATAGTCAGGAAAATGCATTGCGAGCATATGATTTGAAATATGACTCAAAAAAGTAATGATCTTTAACAACTATTACAGGCGTGGTGGGATTTGTTATTTTCATATATATTTCACATGCACCCCACTTGATCCAAGACATTTTTTGGATTTTTTTTTTTTTCAATTGCCATTTTGTAATAGAAAATGACTATATTTGTTAGTATTGTTGATATGTTTTACCTGTACTGTTGATGTAGGTTCCATTAGGACAAATGAAACAGTTAAAGCAGCACTTATGGAGCCCAATCTGTTGCCTTGCGTAGCCTTCAGGGCAGTCCGGGGAGCACAGTGAAGTTGGCACCTGCACAGAATTGTCATTGTCAGAGTCACTGGTCCAATTGTTCATTCTTATGATTTGAACTTTTCCCTATGGAGTCACCACATAAAGTTGTCTATCTTTGCAAATTTACATAATCAATGGTGGATTAAAGTAAAGTACAGATACTTTGTTTTTGTACATTTTCAAGTGGATACGTTTTAGTTTGACTTCACTACATTTGAGACCAGGTATCAGTACTTTCTCCTTCACTACATTTTTGAACATGACTGAAAAGTAAAAATATTTGTATTCTTTTGGAAAAAAATTCAACTGTTTCTGTTTCTGTTGAACACAATTTTGCATAAATCTGAATCAAAATCACCACATTTGAAGCTTTTTTAGATTTCAAACTCTGCGTAAAATACTCTTTACCTTTAAGTACATTTTAAAATGTACTTAAATGTAAATTTACTTAAAGGCAAAGTAACGTTATTTTACAATCTGAGCCTTCTTTCGGTAATAAAACAAGTCGTTTGACTCACCCATATCACGTTCGTGTCATTTGGAGCTGTTTGAAGAAAGTTATGTTGTAGCGTATCCATTAGCATTTGTCTTCGGGGCATTACTTTGCGGTCTCCAAATAACACAAACTTTAGCACTTTTCAAATCATAGAAGCCCGATGTCTTAATGAAAGATTTCGTTTGAAGCAAAAGTGGCCTGTAATCCGAGATTTATCCATAGTTTTCAGCTTTGCGTTTCATGTTTGGGTCCCTGGAGCAGTCCACGCATGCGCACTGGCGTCCTCATCTACTCGAAACTATGGCTAAATCTCGGATTACAGGCCACTTTTGCTTCAAACGAAATATTTCATTAAGACATCGGGCTTCTATGATTTGAAAAGTGCTAAAGTTTGTGTTATTTGGACACCGCAAAGTAATGCCCCGAGCAAATGATACAGCACCATGTTAACAGATACGGGATCATTACTAGAACAGAACGGCTCAACATAAGTTCTGCGATACTGCTCCAATTGACAGAAAAATGCTATGGGTGAGTAAAACTACTTGTTTTCAGATTGTAAAAAAACGTTAATTTGCCTTTAAGTAAATTTATTCATATGATACTTTTACTTGATTGCTTTTACCTAAATAACAGAATTGAGTACTTTTTCCACTACTGGACATACTGTTTTTGATACAACCTACAAATAATTATTCTGGGCATCGGTTTGACAGAACACAAGCAGTTTTTTTTGGCTTTTGACATGCTAACTGGAATAATAAGGTCTGGAGATGAACTGAAATCCTTCTTCTAAAAAGTTTGCAATATTTGAAACTGTATCAAGTAGCAGCACGTCCTCCATGATGGCCTATTACAGCTCGCATGGCACATAATCTGTTTCATTGTTGTTTCATTGATTTCCTGGGTCCAAAGTCCCTTCTCACTCTCTCCTTTTCGCCTGAGATCACTTACCTGTTCATCCGTGTACCACTGAATCTTTGAGTCGTTGATGTAAAAATCAGCAGATGGGTAGATTTTGTAATAGCCGACTATTTCTACCTTTGCATTGTTCCAGAAAACAATAGAGTAGGAACCAAACTTTGGGTCTCCATCCTCATTAAACTGAATGGTCTGGTTCATCAGAGTAAAGTTGGACTTCTGCAGCTCATTCAGAACCTGGAGAAAGAGCAACAGTATTGTGCAAAAAATAATTTATTTTAGAAGTTTAAAATGTTTCTGAAGTGATATTCCCTGTGAAGTTTGCATGTCCTCCCCATGGGCACAATTTCCACCAACTATCTAAATAAAGGTGAGGTTTATCTACTTAAGGTACTCTTGTTTTTTTTCTTACAATATGTAACTTTTCTGGAGGGTCTACCACCTGCTGTTATTGCTTTGCATAGAATATTCCACAGTATGACATTAAACTGATCTATATTCATTTAATTTTTTGTATTGCTTAAACATACAGTCCTATACAGTCATATAATCATCTGTAAATTGGTTTGATAGCGTCACCTTCTTGTCTCCTTGGAGGTAGATATGCTTAAGTTCATACTGTGTAACATTCTAGGCAAGTAATAACATGGCTCACCAAGTTGTGCTTTTTTATATACTTTTATCTCACACAGCTCCTTTAATTGTGAATTGTGATATTCCAGACATTAAAGACATTCCAGAGTTTTACCTGCTTCATCACCACACACCAAATACTCCTCCCCGCTGCTCACTGCACCTCCCCCTGTCCAATCAGTGCCCACTCTGCCCAATTTAAACCCCCATTGCACCCCCTCATCTACTCATCCTCCCATCGTCCAATTCAATCTCCTCATCCTCACCTTTACCACCTCCAGTGTCTAGGCCCCGGGGGGGAAGACATCTCCTAAACGTCATCTAATCAATCACAATATCTTCTGCTGGAGTCTGACTAACTCATTCAATAAAACCACTAATATTTTGTCTTTGTGTCAGTCTGAGTCTCCTGGTTGAAATATTCTTGCTGGTTGTATACTCACCATATATGGGTAAATGGTCATACGGGTGTTACATTGGCTCCTCCCACACTGCAGCAGGTTGTGTAAAGCGTGAGCGATTGCGTACACGGCTGCATATACAGGGAAGGAGTAGGTTGGATCTGCGTTAATGATGTCCTCTGCACTCAGATCATCACAGTCACACACCTGGTTACAAAGGTGCTTTTCACCCACTTCACACTGTGCACGTTTTAAAGAGGAAATAAAATCAAAAAATCCTGGTATTTTTAATTCTGTCTCAGCTATCCCAATCACATTTCCTATAGAGTCTATGTTCGGTAATGCTATAAGCTCCCCATTTAACGCCCATGATTCTGTAGCTATCCACACCTTCTTATCACCTTTGAGATTTAAGGCTGCCTCGATGACCAGTGGAGCAATTCCTTCTACTGCAAAAACTATAATCACATTAATCTTCTGGTTCTCTATCTGTTGCAATATTTCAGAATAGTTGGTAAAAACGTTTATTTCTTTGGCGTAAGCTAGGCAGATGTCAGTGTCTTCAATTGCTTTCGCAAATAAATTGAGGCCATCTGTGCCGTATTCTCCATCATCGTTGAGGAAAGCCACCCAGTGCCATCTGAAGTGAAGTAGGAGGGTGACGATTACTTCCACCATCCACTGATTTGGAAGCAGCGTCCGCAGAAGTGTGGGATATTTAGCTTTTTGTGAGAACGTTGAACTTGAGGATGCATAATTGACCTGATAAGAAGTAAATCAAGTTATAGTTATGTTAGGTTATGCAATGTCTTAGCAGGAAGTGTACATTAACTATGACAAGAGCACAAGAGACCTGTTGGAGATTTTGAACTGTACTCTGGCTCTCAAACTTTATTAAAGCCCCACTATGTAATTTCTTTGGTGGAGGTATTTTTTTCAATTACAATTGTTTTTATTGATCAAAAATATATTGCAAAACATGTTTTTTGATTATAAGCGGTGGTTGCCTCTCAACTTATCTGACCTGTACCTTGGTCTGCTGGCATCACCTGCTTGTCTCCATGGAGATAGAAAAGTTTAATGCCATACTGTGAATTATTCCAGGTAAAGCTATGACATTCACATACAGACAAGAAGGTGGCTCACCATCTTCCAGAAAAGTTACATAGCGGGACTTTAATTGAACAATTACCATTTTCATCCTTGTGTCTTTCTGTATAAATTATGTATTGTACATCTGAGTAAACGCTCACCATAGGAATAAAGTCCATAGTGAGGAATGGTGCAACAGTGCGGCTTTTGGAGCTGGAAAAGGTTCCCACCACAGACACGACTTTAGGCACAGTAAACCCCTGAATCCAGGGCTCCAATGAGTCATTCACTGACATGAAGTCAAGGAGCCCGGGGAAAACATTGGTGTCTGAGCAGTGGTCAAAGATCTCATATCCCAGAGTGATCCCAGGAAGGATCTGTGTGGAGTTATTGATCTGCTCCGTACTGAATTGCATGAGCAGAACCTTCTGGTAGTTGGACACACTGAACACCTGTCTGCAGATAGCACAGAAAACTAAAGTGAGGATGTGGACCCATATGTAACCTATGTATTACAGATTTCACAATATCAAATTTCACTGTTACGATCAAAGTTAGAACACAAATCAC